>KN887442.1:12064-28924 GCA_000934455.1 Apostichopus parvimensis | reverse complement strand
GTGGTTACGCACAGTAGATACGCAATTTGAATAAAGACACCTTTATCACCCATTATTTATGTTACCATGGGAATTTAGATTTATGGTTCAATAGTCTATGGAATGAATATTGCAAATGCGAAAGCAAATCAAATAACCAAAGGGTGTAGTTTGGGTAATTCTTGTCATTGTTGATATTACATTGTCTACTTCCTATAACAGATCCGATGACGCATTTCTGTTAGAACTGAATGACAAAAATGTATTCAGATACACATAACAATAGAATAACTAAAATATTTGACTCGAAGGCCAAAATTATGCTGAAAGAATCTAGACTGCTTTGTTGTATAATTATACGAACAGGTGATAGCACGACCTTCAGATAAGGTTTTTGTGATCTTTAGTCTGCTTGAACGAAGTACAACGGATTTCACAATGTATGACCTAACATCAAACCCAAACCAACGAAGCTGGAAACTTAAAAAAGCCTGGTCTGGTCATTGTAGGTGACTGTGACCGCGGGTCCCCTTTTGAAAGTCTTAGCTTTTCTTTATGAGGGAAAAAGAATACATTATGTCCTTATCACACATTTCCCCATGCTAAGGGGCTTTCAAACCCCCACTAATAAGGCCTGATAATGAATACCCCTTTTGATACCGGGATCACAAAGGGGCACAGAAGCCGCTCTAGGATATCTTCTATATAATGCACCACTGAAATCACAGCAAGCTTCGTCTTTCATGACGAAAGAATCTCGGATTCTTTTTTAGTTTTGTTCTGGCAGAAACTCTGTAAACATCACATGGTTCAACTGCGTATTAATCCTGCAGTAGTCCTACCAATTACCATTTAAAGGATTGACCTATATACCCATGTAGTACCAAAAAATCGTAAGAAAGCATTGACTCTTTCGGTTTGGTTTTAACCCTATTACAATGCAATGTGACTAGTTTAGTAAACAGCAGAAAGTGATATTTCTTGGACTCAATTTACATCAATTCAGAAGAATATTTTGGGCAAGAAACTTTATATCAATGAATCGGGTAACAATTGTTGATTTCATATCTGATAAGTTTCACTAATTTTGGGCTAATCATGTATGCAAATTAGGTCTCCAGGGAGGTAATTATTCATTAGTATAGTCCCATAGAATAAACCCCATACGTCTCTTTCAATTGACGCAAAATTCCTCCTGTCTCGTAGAGATTAATCATACACCTATAATTCTCAGTGGGAGCTTATTATATACGGGCCATGTCCGGCCTGCGAAAGATTTCAAATCCAGCCCGCGCAAAAGGTATCAGCCAACAGTCTTACACTGACCAGGGTTTGTGCACCTTTATGACTGTGGGCTTGAACACTAAGCCACTGGCCGGACTTGTACATTGCCCAATATAGATAGATACAGTGATTTTGTCTGGCCGTTAATATACTCCAACCGATGTTCCACCTCTGGCCCTTGTTGGTGTGATTGAGAATCCATGACATATCCTCTCGTAAGTTTCAAAAGATAAAAATAATCTCTTTTCTTGGGAAGTTGAGACCCAACCTAACAAGTGAAAAGAGCCAAGTTTCTTACGAACTTTTTGACTTATGCATTGTCATATAATTATCGACACCCCAGTTCGCTATAGGAAATATTTGTGAAAAATATAATAAGGGCGATATGTTTTTAAACCATTTTTTATCCTTTATAGGATCTATCCTTACAATGCAGCTTCACTGTGATAATTGGACATTGGTATATACTGCAACTAATTTCATGTTAACAATTATACCAAGTTCGCGATAGCTTCTGACCGGTGCATGAACATACCGTCCACTATATTTGGCGTAACAATTAAAGAAAGTGCATTTCCATGGTCAAAAGGACGTATTTCTTCGCATATATATCTTACACACACGCGCGCGCGCACTCAATATCCATATGTTATGAATATTTAGCGAGCGAAAATTTTTAGATAATTGGGTGTATTTTTCTGAGAATATGATATCGCAAGGCGTGACACATACACACTTCCGTACATTATGTGCGCGCGCTCTCCGTCGTGATTATAAACGTTTTTTTTTTTTTACGGTAGTCATGGGAAATCAAAAACGGAAATGAGACTAAAATTGTTTACGAAAATGACTGTTATTGACATACACCATAGCGAACATCTATGTAGTACAAGTATCGAGATCACAACACTTTTTGAGTGGAAATTCAGATAAAAAATACACTGTTGATTAATGAAGAATCATGCACTGCGGTGTCGTATTCAAACATTTAACGAGAGAAAGAATCGAAAACGAAGAAAAAAGTATTAAGAGAGGAAATAGAGAGAGAGACAGATAACAAAAAGGGGAAGAAAGTTTAAGGAATGGGAGGATAACATGTCGCTTGACCTTGTAACAAACCATTAAAACCATGTCAGTGAATAATTTAACCGTTTTCAACTGACTAATTCAAATGAAACCCGAAGGTCGGTTTTAGCTTTTCAAGGGGATGGTTATATCAACAGTTGTATATTACAGCTTATAGACAGCGAGAGAGGGTTGATCATATACGGACCCGCTCAACCGAAGTTATCCCCAAAGCTTATAAACGACACATCGATATGTTTTCTTCTTCAATTTCTGAAGGCAGAGGAAGAAATCTCACGGAAATATTCTCATCGGCAAATTAACAAACGATAAGCTCCCTTTTCTCTTAACTTTTCCTCTCTATTGTTTTTATTTTGTTTTGTGTATTAAGCCTCTTTTTGATCGTTTTTGTTGTTAACACTTTCCAAAGTATTCCCCCTTGTCCAATATATTGAATATTAGCATCACGGCTCAAGTAACTACCATCGTGCTCACGCATCAGTGTTAAATTACTACCCTTCACTTTAGCTAACCTTCATTTTATTGACCAATCACATCCTATACAACTGTAGTATCCCTTCTTGGTTGTTGCATTAACCTTCAGTATATTGACCAATCACATCCTATACAACTGTAGTATCCCTTCTTGGTTGTTGCATTAACCTTCAGTATATTGACCAATCACATCCTATACAACTGTAGTATCCCTTCTTGGTTGTTGCATTAACCTTCAATATATTGACCCATCACATCCTATACAACTGTAGTATCCCTTCTTTTTGTTGCATTAACCTTCATTTTATTGACCAATCACATCCTATACAACTGTAGTATCCCTTCTTGGTCGTTGCATTAACCTTCAGTATATTGACCAATCACATCCTATACAACTGTAGTATCCCTTCTTGGTCGTTGCATTAACCTTCAGTATATTGACCCATCACATCATATACAACTGTAGTATCCCTTCTTGGTCGTTGCATAAACTTTCAATATATTGACCCATCACATCCTATGCAACTGTAGTATCCCTTCTTGGTTGTTGCATTAACCTTCAGTATATTGACCCATCACATCTTATACAACTGTAGTATCCCTTCTTGGTCGTTACATTAACCTCCAGTGTATTGACCCATCCAATCCTTTACAACTGTAGTATCCCTTCTTGGTTGTTGCATTAACCTTCAATATATTGACCCATCACATCCTATACAACTGTAGTATCCCTTCTTGGTTGTTGCATTAACCTTCAATATATTGACCAATCACATCCTATACAACTGTAGTATCCCTTCTTGGTCGTTGCATTAACCTTCAGTATATTGACCCATCACATCATATACAACTGTAGTATCCCTTCTTGGCTGTTGCATAAACTTTCAATATATTGACCCATCACATCCTATGCAACTGTAGTATCCCTTCTTGGTTGTTGCATTACCCTTCAGTATATTGACCCATCACATCTTATACAACTGTAGTATCCCTTCTTTGTCGTTACATTAACCTCCAGTGTATTGACCCATCCAATCCTATACAACTGTAGTATCCCTTCTTGGTTGTTGCATTATCCAAACATTTCCTAATCTATCTTGTTTCTTCCCATACCATCTGAAACCTAATCAGTAGATTTTTATTCTCTCTCCCACCCCCCCCTCCTCCCCCTTCCATCCAATATCTTTTACCTACTCATTCTCTGCTCCCCCACCTACACCCCTACTCACACCCAGTGGGCCAAATGAGACAATGATGGCAGCCAATTAATTTATCAAAACTTCTAATGCTGAAAAAGGAAAAAAAATAGGAGAAATATAGAAAATGAAAGCACATGCAGGAGAAACTTGAGTTAATTAGGTTTAACAAAAGGAAGAAAGTAATAGCAAAAGATTTAAACCCAAGAAAAATAATAAGAATAAACCAGAAAATGAGGAAGAGAAAATGGAAGATAATATAAATTTAATATTTTTTTTTACAATTAATATTTTATGTCATGCCTCTATTGTTTTGTGTTAATTATATTCAGGTGTGCATAACAAGGCCAACTTAAACTATGTGTTTAAGATTTTGTCATAGAGAATATAGAATATCCTGAGAATTAAACAAAAAAGGAAAAGAACTGAAAATTTCTCTTTTAATGATTGCGTTCAGCCTGTATATCTTTATAATACTAAACAATAACAACACTAATCTCATAAAACTTTCACAAACACTATACAAAAAGAAAAAGAAAAGTGAAGCAACAATCTGTTCCCTTTTTTTAAACAATTAACAGAACACTGTTATAACAACCTCTGATTGTGCTCCTTCCATCATCATTCTTCCAGGAAAATGTGTGCTCTGAATCCCCCCCCTACCCCAACCCCTTCCCTCCAAGCACATCTTGTCATCCTTTCACCGAGGAAAGAGCCTGGGATGTAACCCAGAAATAAAGATGGCAGATGGATAGGGGAGGGGGAAAGGGATGGGGGAGGGAGTGAGGGATGGGTACTTCCCCTTTTCAACCTCACAAAAATATTCAAGAATTGAAATATTAATTCCTTTCCCCATCTTTGGGTCTTGATATGATGGTAGACCATTCCATTCTTCTTGGTGGTTCTAATATGGCATGCTAAACATACACTAAGCATGATATTAGCTGGAGACCACCCTTGAATATAATGGAAAACTCCTATTTCTCAAGTCCCAACTTAGTTAAAACCTGCAACAATCCACAAAACAAGTACTGATACTATGCGATTGTAGCTTCAGCAAGCACTAATGCATATTTTTTTTTTCCATTTTTCTGCTACTTTTTTTTTCTTGCAATTTTTTCTTTTCTTTTTAAAATTCACCTGAAAATCAAATACTGTAATTATTCAAATTAAACTTTGTAAATTTTTCATGCCTTGAATTATGCATGACACCAAAAAAAGAATAAAAAAAGTTTTTTTTTTTGTGTGTTTGCATATGATTAGTAATGAAAACGACATTTAAAAAAAGGATTTTACAAAACACCTACCCTAAAGATGGAATGGCTTGTGGTTTTCATTCTTATAAAAGGAGCCAACAAAGGCAGTGTGAAATATATCAATGCTGAAAAAGTGGACCAACCTTCATGATTATGCATGAGGCAGCAAGGTTGGATATTATGAAAAATACATCTCCTTTTTTGCTATCGTATTTAAAATGTTTTTAAATTTTTTCCCCGTTTTTTTCGATGGAAATTTTGATCTATGTTACTGTTTAATGGCACTTTATAAAATATTGAAAAAGGGGGAGAGACAATACTGTGTTTTCTTTTGTTTTTTTTTCTCATTTTGAATGCCATTAATGCATCCAATTAGATACATGGCTTAATTACCAATAACCCATCCCAACAATCTTAAAACATCTGTTTTTGTCATTGATAATTAATACCACAGTACCACATCAGCAAAATATTTGGCTCAAATTTTGAATTCTGACACGTACAACGAGCAAACAGTTTATATTAAATGACCGAAACAACGAAGCTCGGCCTGCATTTAAAATGATTGTCATCAGCTGTTCGTTAAATTTACAGAACATTAATTTGTCTTTCTTGTGAAGATTCAAACTTTTGGAACAGATGTACCTCCTTGACATGTGTGGATATATTACAAGGGCGGACTGGGGCATAAATTGCCACAAGCTCAGCGTTTAAACCGGCACTGCTTGGGCCTTGACAAACTTTGGCCATTTGGCAAATCACACAATATTAGAACCGTTCTGCGACCAAGAAGAAAGACCAGTCCTGTAGATTACTTATCACAACTTAATTAGATGTTTTAGGAGGGGGAGGATGTGTATTGGGTTCATCCATGTTTTATAAATGGATGCAATATTGGACTTAAAGCAAAATTACTACAAACTTAAGAAAAATTTAAAAAAGTTTGATACTGAACATGACCATTAGTGACAGGTTTGTATGTAAAACATCCCCCAGTCTTAAACAAATTTCGGTAATCACTAAACAACATTGAACTTTCTAATTACAATGGCTGAACAAGAACATGATTTATCCACAAAATTACATTGTAATTTTTTTTCTCCCCCTCCCTCGACCATCCCCCCCCCCTCCCTCATACACAAACACATATCCCCATATCATTTAAGTTCAATTACACTAACAACACATGGAAACACTTAACTCACTATTAACAACAATTATGATATATTGATTTAACTGATTAATTTAATTATACATTCCATAGATTTGAATACTTTGCAAAGAGAATCGACTGAACATGGCTTGACTATTACCATATGATCATCCCATCATAGATCGATTTTGCCAAATTTTCACAAAAATTCAACTTTCCGGGCAATTTTCGCTGGTCCTCTGTTTCTTCTCTTTTTTTGCCAAAAAAAAAAAGGAAAGAGTAAAACAATTCACAATATTTCTTCTGAGGATTGCTTCCTTTCATGGTCAGATATCTTCCTGTTTTGAAGAAAAATTAATTCCATATAGTATTTAATTTTCAGGATAATTTAAGCGGCCATCAAGAACTGCGAAGAAAAGTTTTTACTTAGAGCCAAGAGCTCACCAGCCTCTGTTTTCCAGACAGATTTTCACATCTGCAGACTTGCTTTGTTTTTCTGGCAGAACTTAAAATATTGGTTTTGAGGTATTTAAGTGTGGGATAAACCCTGCCAAATGTGGTGGAGGAGTGGGGGGGGGGGTATTATAGTTGTCATGCTCAGATAAGCAGCAGCCTCTTTTGAAGATTTCAGGTGTACCAAAATGACTATCAATTGGTCAAAATGTTCTAGCAGCCATTTCATTCACTCTCTGAAAAATACTCAAATCTCTCTCGCCTTCGTCTTATCTTAGGAATATAACTTACCATCTTTTCCATAAACGCCTAACAGATACAACTTTATTGTTTCTCTATGATATAAAACATTTACAATTTAAAAAAACACAAAAGAAAACAATTTGAGAGAAAACAGTTAGTGTAAAATGAATTTTGCATTTAAATATACATCGTCCTTCTTTACGGGTAGAGGACCACAAAAAAACAAAAAAAATATGTTATCATTTTGTAGACAAGAACAACGGTACTGATATTAATATCATACATCACACTGACTATTAAAAGACATAGATCACCAACGGGCCCATCTTCGACCCTCCACTTGAAAGAATTTACCCAAAAAAAACAAAGAAGCAAATATTTCTTTAATAGTACAGTATGTTCCATTTTGAGACAGGTAAAATATTTCACACAATAGTGTTAATTTAAATCGTACAGTTTTCTGATGGGTTTTCTTCATGTAACTTTTTTATGACCACAATTTTAGAATGGTTTTTTGTTTCCTTGGACTAACAAGGCTATTCCACATGTTTATCAGAGGGTTTTTGTTTCGAGAGATATGTTTTTTTTTATTTGAAAGAATGTAAGAGCACACCCGTAAATATTAAATACGCTTTGTATAGTTATCATCAGATTTAAACTACAAAGGAAACAAACCCTTCATTCAACTTTGTTCAATAACTATTTTGCCTGAATAACTTGAAGATTAATTTTATCTATACTTTCTAAAAATTGAAATAATTCTTTCTGTGGTTTTTAAAGAAAGACACAAAAGATGATCCTCACAAGGTGACAAAATTTAAAAGTATTTTGAAGGATTACAAAACCTAGGTTCTCAACCTCCTAGGGATCCCCAAACCTCAGGTTGAGAAAAGGGGGGAGAGGAAGAAGCGGGGGGGGAGGGTTTCAAATGTTTCAGTTATTGTCCTATTATATAAGAGGAATGAATGCAGTCTCCAAGTGAGAAATATAGGAAACAACAGGACTTCTCAAAAGAGATCACCTCCACAACCCAGGATATCCCCTCTCCCAGCTACCTCTCAATCTTGACTGTCTTGCAATTTTCATATTAACAACTTTCACAATTAATAATAAAAACAGTCATTTTTTGTGCGGTGGTGACAAAAAAGGCAGCGGCGAGCCGATAGACCGATTTTTTAAAGATGACGCCGACCACTGATTTATTCGAAGTGAATGTAGTGAAGTGAAGCACAGTCTGGAAGGGGTAGGGTTGTCACCCTTTTTGACTATTTGCAGACAGTAGTGAAAATGGGGGTGGAGGACAGGGTTGTGGGAGGTGGGAGGGTGGACAAGGTGGATGATATTGGTGTCAAGGAATCATGAGTGATTCAATGAAGTAGAACCGCATCATTTTATATAGTTTGTTTGTTGTGAGCTAAATTGGTTTTCAAATTTTGAAGTGAATGGAATGTTGTTTTTCTTGAAGGCAACACAGAGGTGGTGGGTGTTGCCTGTGTCAGTGAAAACTATATAAACACACTGAGGAGGATCAACCACCATCTTACTTTGCCTGAGAATTTTGATTCAGATACATTAAATCGAAGGTTTCGATTTTCAGAGGTAATTATTGTGAGGGAAAACTATTTCGGCAAATATTAAAAACTGACATCTGGGTAACAATTTTAATGCAATCAGTCTTTTTTTTGGCCATATAAAAAAACCAAAAAAAATAAAAAACAGGTATTTTACTGAATACTTTTCATTCCATCACCAACATTTCTTGCATTTGTTTCTATCTCTAACATAATTCAAATTTCAGGCTGTGCAAGCACAACAATAGGCAATGAACAACAGATAAATACAGTAACCAAAACCCTTAAACTCCATTCTATCTGAGCAAAATGTCTCTGCTTGTCTTATATGGCAAACATAGATTTTCTTAACACCGAGAGAAGAAAATATTTGATGCTCTTATTATCACTTTGTCAAAGGAAAACTAAAAGGACCCTTGGGGTGGGTAGTGGATGGGAGAAATCTAGAAGCGACCTTCGTGACGTGACAAGGAAGGGCCCTTGTCCCAGGCAGTACATATGCAAGCCAGAGCATGAAGAATTTAATCAAAGCCCGCCATCACTAGTAGTCCTTTTCCGACGCATTTCGGCAAAGTAGGACTGCAAACACCATCAGGAACAACTGTAGAGTGAGATAGAAATAATAACAACACATGAGTTGAGGTTTCTACTCCAATTATTTTTAGGGTCGGATATGCATGAAATTGGCTTCAATTCCTTGAATACTAATTTTAATAGTCATAGGTTCTGTTGTTTTAGACATGTCAGGCCCTATATATTTTATATAGATACTTACACAGGCTTTTTGCATTAACTCAACCTATTTGTTAAACTGGTCGTCTCTCTCTCTCTTTAAGTTTATTAGCCAATAGTTTGTACAGATGTTGCTTAAACACAGAATGTTCTTTATTGAGGGAAAAGAGAAACACATTACAGAAACAAATAGCACTAAAAAAAGAAGAAGAAATACAAGTTAAAAAGCGATAAAGAAACATACCTCTAGACAAGCTACGCCCACGAGAGTTGCACCAATGATGGTAGTATTTTGCGTCAAGAAAGCTTTTAATTCCTCTCTGCAACCTGATTCAAAAATCTGATCAAAAGAGAAAATATCACATGATCAGATCTTTAAGATCCATCTTGCATATTTCTGAACCTTCCTTCTTGCATATTTCTGAACCTTTCTTTCCTACACATTTTTGAACCTTCCTTCCTGGATATTTCGGAACCTTTCTTTCCTGCATATTGTGAAACCTTTCATTCCTGCATATTTTGGAACCTTTCTTTCCTGCATATTTCTTAACCTTTCTTTCCTACACATTTCTGAACCTTCCTTCCTGCATATTTCTGAACCTTTCTTTCCTACACATTTCTGAACCTTTCCTTCCTGCATATTTCTGAACCTTTCTTTCCTACACATTTTTGAACCTTCCTTCCTGCATATTTCGGAACCTTTCTTTCCTGGATATTTCGGAACCTTTCTTTCCTGCATATTTTGGAACCTTTCTTTCCTACACATTTTTGAACCTTCCTTCCTGGATATTTTGGAACCTTTCTTTCCTGCATATTTCGGAACCTTTCTTTCCTGCATATTTCTTAACCTTTCTTGGACTACACATTTTTGAACCTTCCTTCCTGGATATTTTGGAACCTTTCCTTCCTGCATATTTCTGAACCTTTCTTTCCTGCATATTTCTGAACCTTCCTTCCTGCATATTTCTGAACCTTTCTTTCCTACACATTTTTGAACCTTCCTTCCTGGGTATTTTGGAACCTTTCTTTCCTGCATATTTCTGAACCTTTCTTTCCTATTTCTGAACCTTCCTTCCTGCATATTTCTGAACCTTTCTTTCCTACACATTTTTGAACCTTCCTTCCTAGATATTTTGGAACCTTTCTTTCCTGCATATTTTGGAACCTTTCTTTCTTGCATATTACTGAACCTTTTTTCCCTGCATATTACTGAACCTTTTTCCCTGTATATTTCGGAATCTTTTCTTCCTGCATATTTCGGAACCTTTCTTTCCTGCATATTTCTTAACCTTATTACACATTTCTTTACCTTGTTACACAATCTAGATGCATTAGCAAAATAGATAAGCCCAACTTTTTATCAGGACCGATGCTTCCTTTGTGAACAGTTTCCACAAACTTTCCATGAACAAAACCCAATATTTGTTATGCCTTTCTCAGAAGCACCTGTCTCCAGCCTTCTTTATGCAAAGAGTTAAAATTGGATCTATTCTAAAATACTTTATTTTGTTCACCTCTGTGACCCATTAGCACCTTTTTTCATTCAATTCTTTTCATTACCTATCAATGTATAACTTGTGTGCATGTTTGATCTCACAAATACTATCTTTTTAAGCAGTCTCCTAGTTTTAAGTTACAGACAACAAATTATATTGCCATTCTAAATTTAAAGGATGTAGAACAATTTTAATGGCATATAGATGTTTCAAAAATATTCTTTTCTACGTATAACAAAATAAAATAATATGCATATTCGTCAGTATGCGAAACAAGGGACGAAATATTGAAGTAGTTTTCAGGCCCATAGCCAAGAATTCCAAGTTGGAACCTAAGGACACCTAATTTATGGAGGTGTAATAACAATACTAATTGAGGGGCACTAACAATTTAAAAATCGTGTTTGTACACATTTTTTGTACACATGATGAACAAATGGGGGGAGGGGGGGGAGCAGGGAGACAGAAGTCTTTCACCTTTAAGCCCCTGTGCATTGTTACAGGTCTGGGTACTTTCTGAGACAATTGTGTGTAAATAATGAACCTCACAGCAAAAATGATCTAGTTTATGAATTATTTCCAACTGCATTGTGCATCCAAACATGTTTTCAAAGAAAGGGTCTCTTGTCAAGTACAGGGATGAGCCTGGGGTAAAAAAAAAATCACAGTACTTTGATAAAATATTTCGGTATAGGCTCCAGTTTGCATATGCTACAGTGTGTTAGGATAATAGTTTTAATCCCCGAGGTAGAAAAGAAATCACTGATTTTCCGCGAATTCGCGGAAAAAGCTCATGCCCGCAAGTAAACTATATAATTTTTTTAATTGAATGATCGATTTTTTTTTTCTTAAGAACTTACATCAGCTTCAACGCATTTCCCGTTACCGGTTATGTCTTTACCACAGCACGAGCCGGGGATGCCCTTATTCATAAATGCATCAACATCGTAGTCTTCTCTGCCGTTTATGCCACAGCAGTCAAACTGCGGAACGAGAGGGAGAGAGGAAGAAATATTCACATAGTAAGAGTTTGTGATTTGTCATGGTTTTCAGCGAAGGAGTAATTTCCAATATGTTCAACCCCTACTCAATAACTTGCCTGTATATACTTATGGTGTACCATCAGCCTCTGAATATCCTTTACTTCATTGGGTCACAGGATTTTTCTTTCCTAGCTAGACCTCAAAAAAATTTATCTACAGTTTTTGGAGCTTGCAGAGATTGATTGACTTATTTCTTTAAGATCAAGATTATAGTCGAAGCTAGATTTCATGCTTGCTGAGCATCGAATCTGAGGGTTGAGGAGAGAGGGGGGGGGTGTGGTACGTCATGGCCCGGTTCTCTTGGGAAGATCATGGGATGGGGCCTTGAGACCGCTGATCTAGTATAAAAAAACTCTCGTCATATCTGTAACCCCTCCTAATTAGCTTGCCCCTATATGACTCATGGTACACTTTCCTTTGAAAATATATATATGTAAACCAGTCTCAATTACCCTTGTCATTTTACATGAATATTTTAAAGCCTAACCTATCTCTGCAATCCGTCATCGTTCAAGTGTAATAGTAACGGTGAGTACCCCTCTCCTTTATCTCTGCACGTTTCATAATTTACGTAAACTATCCTTCGAAAACCATCTATTTGCTCTAATGTAGGAATCCTTACTGTATGTGAACCACCCCCTCCCTATATCCTTGCCCCTACTTACTTCTTTCCTCTGGAAACCCACACATATGCTCTTATGTAACACTAACTTTCATATGTTACCACACCTCCCCCTCCCCCCCCACCTCCCTTATTTCTCTGCCTGTTGCAGTTACATTAGGCATACCGTCATCTGGAAATTGTCAATTGCCATAGAGTAGGAGTCGTTGCTATATTTGTATCTCTCCTCGAGCATTTCTGTGGCTTCAGAAGCGAGGAAGTTGTCAATTTCTGCTGAGTAGATAGCAGCCAAGACAGCTCCTGCCAATTGTGCGAAGAACAGCAGGATGATGATCAGGAAATACTGCAATGAAACAAGAAAAGAGAAAGTGAGTATGGAATCTTTGTTTCCCCTTTCATAAATTGCACAAAATTATAAGAAAATTTATAAAAATTTAAAAATTATAAAAATAAAAATTTATAAAAAAAGAAATTTATAAGAATTTTTTTTTTTCCTTCAAACTACAGCCCCCCCCCCCAAAAAAAAGGAGAGAGAATATGGAATTTTGTGTTGTATAACATGTTGAAAGTACAAACAGATTACAGTGTACATCCCACTTAATCCAGAACAAGAACAAACTTTCAATGAGCATTTTATATGCAAATAAGGATCAACTAGGCTTGTCTAGGCTAAACTAGGCTTTGCTTTGGTACATCTACCACAAAATATTTGCCTTCTGCCGTATTTAGTTGATCATTTGAGTGTGAACAAGAGGCCACTTGGCAGTTTTTAGTCTTCTCATTGATACTGTTGTGGATGTACAGAACTATCCTATGAGGAATAAAAATGATTGCAAATATGATATATTTTGCCCTGTTTCATGCTTGCTTTGAAGAGAGTTTTGTCCAACGACTTTGCAGACACAATATATTCTGCATTAAAGGAAATTACAAAACAGGTTCAGATGCTGTTACTGTTACTTGGTGGAAGTCACTGAAACATTACTTTTAGCTACCATCTAAACAAAACTTGTACAATTGTCTCTTAACACAGATACCGTGGCAATATCTGTGGTATACAATATTATCTGCGAATTGATTTTAAACCATTTCATAGTTGCATGGATGTCTTCCAAATTCAAATTCATGTCAAACCAAACCAAAAGACCATGGTAAAATAATTTCAAAGGTAAATTGCAGAACTAGGTACAGTAGCACAGAGAATCCAGAATAATTTGATAAACCACCTCTGTTCTTAATATTATCCAAAGTGGGTTCAAAATGGGGTTTTATTGATGAACAGAGATCTAAATCTTTATCATTCTCTGCCCCCAGTTTCTTAAACTGATATTTAACAGATTGTACAAAAAACTGTGTAGCTCTGTGAAACTATGACCCCAGACAAAACTTGGCAGACAAAACTTGAACAGCTATTTTTATATTGCCTTTTAAAGTTTTTATAAGTTTTATAAGTTTACAATGCTAACTGATGGCTGGACAGACATCAAACTAATTTCTACACAAAACAGGAAACATTTGCACATTAGCATATGATGCATAATAGCCATCCTATCTACAACATTGTATGCTATGATGATGTATATACCCTTTGTTTGAGCACTACAATTTCAACCGCTCGGGACTGCGTTTATGCCCACCACGTACACTTAATAGGGCCCGCTACAGATACTCATTTGTGCCTAATTCTATCCATATATTTAATTCACAAGTGAGAAGATAAGTTTCTTATTTGTAGGACTTGCTGTATATATGTTTCTATTACTGTATGTGTACTTATACTATTGCCTTTCTTTTTTTCTTTTCTTTTTTCCGTTTTACGACCTGTGTAAGCCAAATTTCCGATTGTGGACAATAAATTCAAATTCAATTCATTCATAAATTCAAGTACTTACGAAGCCCAACAACACACGGTTAAGAAGGAAAGCTCCGCAGCATCCGATGATGGCAAAGAAGATGATGATTACTCCGGCTCCTGAATATTTGAAAACAGACAAAATTTTAGCTCATAGGTAATTAAAGCCAGATTTAATTGTCTTGGGGATTGGGGGAAGAGGTGTAGGATTCAAATAGTAATAATTAATATTAACAATTTATTCTTATATAGCGCTTTACATCAAAGAATGATCTCAAAGCACTTCACAAAATCGCATAAAATATTACAATTATTACAGCTTAAAAATATTACAGCCTAAAAATATTGCATCCTAAAAATTACAAAAATAAATATCCTAACAATAATTATTAAAGCAATAAATTTCAGAAATTGAAGACGAAAGCAATAAAATATGACAGCATACAATAAAACTAAAATAATGAACTATTAAAGCCGAAAGTTAGTAACAATAAGACTCTCAAAATATAAATAGAATTTTTTTTTTAATATACAACAATATAGCTCAAGAATTAGGTACAGTTACGTAAAGTGAAGAGCAAAATTTAAAAATAATCATAATACAATTTATAAAGTGCAAAATACAAAAATATGAACAAATAAACACAAATACAAAGAAGATCAAAAAAATTTTACTAAATAAGTTTTGAGTTAAGATTTGAAATTAGTTAATGAGGGCGTGTTACGAATATTGAAAGGCAAAGTATTCCAAAAGCTTTGGTGCTGTGGATGTAGAAGCTCTGGCGCCGTAAAAAGATGTTTTTAGATAAAAGAGGTCCTGATTTGAGAAGAAGTTTATTCAATGAGCGTAAGTTTACATTGGTAGAATGAGATATGAGATCAGAGATATATTTTGGAGCAAGACTGTATAACGTTTGTTACGTTATAAGGAGAATATTGAAATGAATGCGTTTTTGAACAGGTGACCAGTGTAATTGACGTAAGATAGGGGTGATGTGTGTGTAACGTTTGCAACGTGTGACAAGCCTGCGGCCCCAGAGTTTTTAAGAAATTGGAGGGGTTGGAGTTGGGAATTAAGTAAACCATAAAGAAGAGAGTTATTGCAGTCAAGATGGGAAGAAACAAAAGGATGTTTTAAGCTTTCAGTTGATTTAATCTGTCCAAATATTTGCGGATTCTACCAATTTTGTGTATGCCAAAATAGGACTTGCGGCATATACTGTATATTAATATTTTTTAAAAGTAAAAACTAAGTAAATTCCAGAACTAATTTATCCAGTATCGCATAAGCCACTTAACAGCCATTCTCAAATCTTTCTTTTTTCGTTTACTTTAATCCAATTGAACCCAAGTTGACTATATCTGGGAGTAACTTGGTGGGTCAGAGCCTCCAGGAAAGACTTTCATAAAAATTTTAAGCAATTTTTTAGCAGGCTAATATTTGCGACCAATATTAAAAAACGGCCTACATGTTTCACATCCCCTAGACAGCACAGACAAGAGGTTGACCAAATTCTGGGCATAATATTAGGTAACATTGTTTAATTAAGACTATCGTCCAGGCGAAAAATTTATTTTTGATTGATGAATGGGTAACGTATTCTATACATCCTTGCCAACTTTTTCATTCAATTCCTAAATTATGTTGGCAAATTTGGTACAGCAAGTGAACTCCAAACGAACAGTTTGTCATACATCTAGGCTAACAAGTTTGTTGTCTGTTTTCATTGTTTAATCTTAAAATTTACATCAAGTTCTTTTTTCACTAAAAACAATTGTGATTCATCTCCACATGTAATTACACTGCAAATATTGAGACACTGATAAATTCACATCAAACTTTGGTTGAGTTTGGCAACCCATTCATTCCACCATCAAAATAATAAACACAAATATTTAAGCAAAGACAAACACATGTTGCTGTCAGAGTGTAACTATGCCATCCCCCTGTTTTCTTTCTTGAAGATTACTTATGGACACAAACTGTTACCATTTAAGTCTTTATCAATTTCTCGAAATTGGAATGTAGGAATTGCCGGCAAATTTCACCTGGATGCTTAAAAGCATTGAAGACTCGCCCCAAACCGCGTGCCGTGCTCTGAAAAAGCTAACTTTCCGTTGCTTGCAAGTGAAGTTTTCTTCTTGTCGCTACAAAATGCAGACAGTAATGAAACGTGATACCTTGTTATCTTTTATCTAGACCTGAGATGTCCATTGCTGCTATGTACACTGTGCTGTGGGTATTGACCGCAGCTGTATGTACTGACCATACACTAGTGTCTAATTACCGTCGGTAGCAAGCTGTACACGTGTGTATTTTCTGGGATCGATGGTGGTGTCTAACACTTCTGTTACACCTCATTCGAAACTAGGTCAGAATACCGGCATGAGACGTTTCTTTTTGCGCGAGTCTTCACACC
>KN887441.1:56590-66909 GCA_000934455.1 Apostichopus parvimensis | reverse complement strand
GTTATGGCATATGCTCACTGAATAGATATGCTACATTCTTAATGGAAAGTTACAGAATGGATGAACTGCTCACAGAGTTAACTAGTTATGACATATGCTTACTGAATAGATATACCTGCATTCTTAGTGGAAAATTATGGAATGGATGAACTGCTCACAGAGTGAACTAGTTATTTCATATGCATACTGAATAGATATGCTGCATTCTTAATGGAACGTTATGGAATGGATGATTTGCTCACAGAGTGAACTTGTTATGGCATATGCTCACTGAATAGATATGCTGCATTCTTAATGGAAACTTTACAGGATGGATGAACTACTCACAGAGTGAACTAGTATATGCTTACTGAATGGATATGCTGCATTCATAATGGAAACTTTACAGGATGGATGAACTGCTCACAGAGTGAACTAGTTATGGCGTATACTTACTGATGAACTTTTGGATGAATTACTGTTTGGATATTGTGTTTCCCGAGTGGATGGACTCCTTACAGAATGAACTTCTTACTGAGTGGATGGACAGCTTGCATATTAAATAGTGGGCTGACCTGTCATGCTGTTAAATTAGTTCTTGTCTTAGTCATAGGACAAATTAAAGATTGCAGCATTCCCTAAATGTGGAAATCAAGCAGATTTGTGTTGTAATATGTATAAAAATGATCTTGATGGGAAATTGATAATGTTTCCAACTTTCCATTTTTGGAATAGTTTTGATCAAGGCGTTTTGGGGAAATAAATTAATATAATCATATAATTACTAGTCATTCCTTTTGACGGAGGAAGAAATGCATTGTTAAGATGTCTTTGTTTGTAAACTTGGTATCACTGACATCCTTATATTACTAGAATTTCAGTAAAAAAATCTTCCTATGATGTAGCTTTATAGAGTATTGTTGGTATGGTACTTTAACTGATGATTCTGCTAATAACTGTTGGGATCAGTACAACCATGAATTGTCACCTACAGTATGTCTCAAACATTTCTTAGCAGATCATACCACAGTAGGTTTAGCCTAACTTGACTGTTAACTGTCAAGTTGAGTTTTAGTAACGTTAGACTAGTAGTTAGGTTAATGAGTATAAGCTTTTTTTTCATACTGTATGCCAACATATTGATCTAGTTACATGAGTCTTGAGTGGAAAGTTGAGAATGGAAAGTGGAGAGATTTATTATTGAAATTTTGAATTTGCAAAATTTGCAATCAGCTCATTTTTATGCAGAAGTGTCTCATTACAAAATACCATGTCTCTGAGTTTTGTTCAGTTTGCTGAATAATAGGAGGTGTTCAGCTTATTACAGAGTTCTATTGGGCTTGCTGTCATTGACATATGAAGTGCTTAGTTGATTCATGTCAGGCACATGTCCATCCTTTGTGGTATGAGGTAGTCGTGTTCAATCTGCTGTTACTTTGCCTGTTAAAAATAAAATGAGTGTGCCCTTACATCCTCTTTCCAAAATCTGTCAAAAAACCAGTTTTAAGGCTAATTCCCCTGACAGGCAGATTTGTGAAAGGGCGCCCTCGGTTAGTGTTATAATTCGACGATATTTATATATAGAATAACCGTCTTGACCAAGACTAGGAATGAGGGGGCAAATGCCACATTGTAAGTGTCAGAGAATTTAAGTTAATAATGATTACAGTGATATGACTTTCCACGGCACATTGTAGATTCTACCCTCAGTTTGTTGCCAATCCCATTCTGTTCCTGAAAACCCCTCCCCGGTGGTCAGGGAACATGGGAAATGGAACAAAGTTTATGGATACCTCAACAATTTACCATTATGTGGTGTAAGTGATACCAATGACTTGTTGGGCCCATGGATGAATGTGATCATGTAGAAGCAACAAGGATTTGTTTGATTAGGAATTACTTGGTTTCTCTTCAACATAAATTTAAACAGTCGATGCCACCCCCCCCCCAAAAAAAGAAATATAAATGATTATGATATTTTTCATAGAAGATGATGTGATCTTATCAATCTTTCCAATACTTGTGTCATCAGGTTAACCTGATTGTGATGTTTCATGGGGTTTGTTGTTATACTGTCTGTGTATGTTTTTTTCTAGAGCTCTTCACATCCACCATACAACAGTATAATATCAATTTAGGAATGTGTCCAGTTACTTTCTGTAGTAATGTCGGTTCTTATTTTGGAACCGGAAATGTAAAGAGTGTTTCATTTTATGTAGTTTCATTAAATTTGATAGCACTGAATCTTAAAATGTATTACCTATTTTGTCCTTCTCTTGGTGTCTCGGTTTGGAACAGTAAGAAATTTAGGAGCTGTTTTATGGTCTAATAAAGGCCTGTTTGGACAGTAAATGTCACTAAACTGATAATGTATATTATATCCACGTGGTTGGGTTATGGATGAACATAAAGAACGCTGCAGTAGTGACTTTGAGGAATGGGATATCTCTCCAAAAGAAGCTAATTATTCTATTTCATTTTTAGATGCCAGGGACATGGTAAACATGAATTCAAATGACCTGATACTTGTTGACAGAAACGAGAACTAAAACTAAACTTTCTTAGTGATACCACACAAGATGTCAGCTGCTTCAAACATTGCTTTGCTTGGTATCCCCCCCACCCCTCTCTCTCTTCTGATCCTCCCACAATTGTGTTTGGTCAATGTCTTTGACTCACTATCAAATCATTTTTTAAAGCAGCTTAAGGTTTGACAGAAAGTATTCAAATATTTGGAAAACATTTTTCTTAATGTTTGTGGCAGTGTTGAAACGAACTGTATATAGACTGACTGGCAGAAATTGCATAGGACAAGCTTAGTGCTACTACCATGAATGAAGAACTATTGTTGAAAACATTAGGAGAGTTAAAATAGGATAATTTTCGCAGGGTTAACTTTTTTGGCGGAGGTGTTGGTTTGGAGAGGGAGGCTATACACACTATTCCCTTTAATTAATCTTCGTCCACCTGTATTCTGTTCTGCGATACGTTCATCTAGAGAATGGAAATCTCAGAGATTAAGCTGACGGAAGCCCGAAAGGGTCATCTCTGTCAAAATACAGTTTTCCTCGACATTTAGTTGTCTAAAACTTTCTTTAGAAGAGGGCGCTCTGTTGGAAAGGAAATATAGATTTATTATAGACATGATAGTCACATCACTGAAACCATCTGAGCTATTGAATGCAGCTAATTAGATTTCTATATATCCACATATGGATCTTAATGAATTATTGACTCTTTTATGCGGTGCTGTGATAATTTGTTAACCTATGATAAATTTGAGATCTTCTTAAAAGTGCCACGTCTATTTGCAAACTACACTGTAAGGACGTACGGACCATCTTCGTGAATGCCCCTTTACCTTCGAAAAGTGAAACTTGATACAGGCACATTAGTTTAGCTCTTCAATCATATCCTTGTTTTTACAACGAACAAGTAGTTTTACGGGCAAAAGTCTTGATCTCCATAAAATATTCATTTCGTTAAAACCATGTTTTTTTTTGTAAGAGATTCGTTATACAGAAGTCACGTGCAAGCTGGGAGACCGTATCAGCACTCTTGCGTAGGATTGTTTTACTAATCGCTTTCACGAATTCCTTCATACGTTTGTCAAATTGCATACTTACTTACGAAGTTAAATATAAACCGTTTTCAAGCCTTCGGTCGGCCTCTTGCAAATATAGTGTCTCACTGTGTCTGCATAAGCGGCTTTACCTCCGAAATCGATCAACCGTTTTAATACGGTTACAGTGATTGAATTCGTCCGTTGCGTATAAGGCTTATTTTGACTTTGTCACCACCGTTGTTTACTGACTGCTACTACTGCTATTGTTATTTTCCACATGAATAGTCAATAGTAATTTCTTTCACAGGTTTTTATTAACATAACAATAGAACTTTGTCAACGTACATCCCATTTCTCTGACCCTTCTCGAGTGCAATGCACTGCCGTCTGGTACATGTAATCTAATTTCCAAATACGACTACGAGCCGGTATTTACTTCACGGATCTTTCGTTTTCAATGTGAGTAATTGTTTGGATTCGTGAATATTTAAATCGGAGAGTTTTGGTTGAGGCTTTCGCTTGTGTGCCAAAAGTGTAAGGGAATCTGGCAAAATATATTGTACCTGTAAACAAAAACTGATTTTGGGATACGTTTTGGGTTATTTGCTGGCAAATAATCACTTCAAGGTAGGCCCATCTTCCTACACTTAATAGTAGCGTAAGCTAAGATAAAGGAACACAGAATTTAGAGATATTTATGTTAACTTTCGCAATAGAATCCACGACGGTTTGGAGATTGGTTCGTGCTTCTTTGAACCAGTTCAGGTGACCATGGTACACTCCATTAATAACGTACGTAGGATAGATGCATAGTTACAGCCTCAATGTAGGCCCTAACGGAGTGAAGGGACCGGTTTGGTGACTAATAACAATTATTTGAGTTTGTGTGCTGAAGCTCTCAGTAAGGTGAATTTTTTTTAGAAGTATTTAAGTTAAGCCCAAGATAACCTTAAATTCTTAATCATTAGGCCTATACTAACTTCAATTCCTTAGGCTACACTCTTACTCTTAACTTAGTCTAGCCTAGGCCTCAGATTAAGAAGCAGAAGGCTAACCCATAGGTTAAAGCCTCGTAATGCATTTACATACATAGTCTAGGCCTACATACATACAACCTCTTTGGTCTTGATACGGAGATCCTGTTGACCAATCAAACAAAGACTCATCTCTAACCTAAGTCTCTAGGCTATCTAACTCAATACAAACTAAATCCTTTGGGAATGGGTTGATGGAGAATCTGTGAACTTTCCAGTGATCATCAATTATCAAGTCTGTTTTTGTGTTAAGATAATAAGAGTAGGCACAAAGACTACTATCTCAGGGAGACTGTTCCACACTTTAACCACTCTAGAAGAGAAGAATTAAGACTAAATGTGGTATTATATCCTTTTTTAACTAATTGAAAGCTGTGGCCACGAGTTACAGATAAATCCAACAGTAAAGGGAGGTCAGCAATGACATAAATCTCACAAGTATACTCAAAGGTTTCAATCATATCTCTCCTGCTTCACATATACACAAAAGATGGTATGCTAAGCCTTAATATTCAGTCTCTCATTATAGTCTAGGCCTGTAATGCCTGGTACAGGAATGTTGGCCCTCCTTTGAACAGCTTCAAGCATATTCATCTGCTTTGCGAATTGTGGGTAGACAGCATTGCAGTATACTCAAGATGAGTTCTCACAAGTAACTTGTACAGTTTAATTAGTGACTCTTGCGTAAGTGTAACAATTAAAGGACCTACGGATAAGGCCAAGGGTCTTGTTTGCTTTATTGATTTGCTTCTCAGCATGAATAACAAACTTTTAAGTTATCATCAACCAAGGCTCCTAGATCCTTTTCCTCAGAAACTGCTTTAAGAATGGTATTATCCATATGTTAATCCAGCGCTGCAGGTTATTTCTCCCTAGATGTATAACTTTGTATTTATACGCAATGAAAAGATATTTGCCAAAACTCTCGCCCACTCTTGGAGACTTTGTAGGTCATTTCTAAGGCTATTTGTGATATCCACCACATATAATTATAATACCATATATATGCATGTCATTACACTGCTTTAATACATGACTTACTTAATGAACACAACAATTTGGGGACGAGGAATAATGTTTACTTTATTACTGTTACTCTTCATGTTTTTGTGCGGTGTACTCCTTTTCCTGCTACTGCATTACAATTATATTATGTTGGCATTACAAGCTCCTACTGCTTTCCTTCCCACTCTGGGATATCTGACTGTACCATGGTGTAAATGGAGGAGGGAGTTTGAAAACTTTCTCCTGGCTTCAAACTTTGCTGCCTCTACTCAACGGAGGAAAGCTTTTAACTACTGCACTGCCTGGGAAGTGAAGGGCAAAGAAGTTTTCGTAATTTGCATATTCGCTGTTCCCACAAGGGGAGGATAACACCAATGATTATATGAACAGGACACTATTGTAGTCATTCTGGTTAGTAATGGCAGAAGGAATCTTGGCATCATCAGCAAACAGTTGAATGTTACAATGAACAACTTCAGGCATGTCATTAACAAAAAGGATAAAGAGTACAGTATAGTGGCCCAATTACACTTCCACAGGGAGCTCCAGACTGTACACCATCAACATGTAGACAATTTACAAATTTTATAACCACTCTTTGTCATCTACCAATCAGGAAAATCAAGTCTCAATGGTCTAAATAATTTCTCTTATTGACATTGTGTAGTAAATAATTGCACATTTGCAATCAAGATTGCAATCATGGTAATGTACTAATTAGCCAGAATTGTAGCCTGGACATTCTCAGAATTTGGAGGAAAGGGGGAGGAGACATAGACCGACCTCTTTGTGCACTCCACTTTGAATTTATAGTTCATATCAGGTGGCTATCCAATCTATAGAGCCTTATTTTGGATTTTAACCATTTGGCAAAACCATTTTAAATGGCAAAACCATGAATTTCTCAAATCCTGAGGGAAAGATCTCTTACTTTAGCTGGTTCGGGCTAATAACTTCAACCTCCGTTTTCATTTCTTCGGATGCCACAGGCGCCTTTATCCCTCTATCATAGCACAATACAGTTCTTAATATTTCCCATGTTTCCTCCATTTTTCGTTCTCTCCCTCTACAGAGCCAAGAGCAAGAGAACATTATTAACAAAACAGAAAAGGCAATGGGAAATTCACCTTCCTCTTCCTATAATTCATCCACTTTGTCAAAAAGTGGGGTTAGAAGACCCAAGTCAGTGAACCATTACTTGCAGGTAAGCTTATTCCTGAAGGTGCAATAAGACTGGTTTTACCATCTGACTGACTTGTTTTCTTTATAGAGTCAACCTTTGATAGAACAGACAAATGGACTATGAAAGCTATCCAATCATTTTAAATTGTCATTATGATGAAGTTTCCTTTTTTAGCTGTGGTTTCTTGCATCAACTAATAAATGCAGAATTTTTTAATTTTTCCTATACTGTATATTATACATATATTTCTATTTCACTCTATATATAAATATATAACTTTTTTTCTGTGCCTTCTTTTCCCCCGCTTCTGCTTCTCACGCTCATAGGATCATGTTTTCTCCATGCTCCGTCAATGCATGTATCAGCTGCCGTTTCCACCGAATGCTGTCACAGAATATGCAGTTCAAAGGATGGCAATGGCAGTAGAAAGAGTTGAAGTTATTGAAAGCCAGTTTGTATTGCTTAAAGGTAAATTAAATCTGTGCCAATGATTCATGTCATCGAAATTTGACTCACCGTCCCCACAAACTGCTGTTCTATGAAACCCTTTTATATTTGACAATATCAAATTCAAAAGTTTGTTAAGCAACAGATTTCTTTGCATTATCTAGGATGTTGTTTTCCTTTGTTGTTTTTGTTGATTAAACACACTCAACTGTGACCTGCATTCGGTTTGGTGGTTTCCTGAGTTTCTTTTTATATCATTGTGATTTCCAAATTTCCTTGTTGTCTCAGATCAAAGGGACAAGAAAACCTTACTTTGGTTGACTGATTGCCTATTGATCCCATTTACATCGTGGGACACTATGACCCAATATTCTGTGGTTTAGTGACCTCATTTTGACAGTAACTTGCTCTGCAATGTGCGAAACCATTGAGGACACTATTGTTACACTGTGCTTGTGTTATTATCTAGGATGATTTTTGTTGTTGACATAACTGTCAACTGACCCGCATTCTTTTTGGTGGCTTCCTGAGTTTCCATAAATTTCTTTGTGATTCCCAAACTTCCTTGTTATCTCGGAACATTTGAATAAGAAAACCTTTCTTTGGTTGACTGATTGCCTATCCAATGGATCCCATTTACATTCACAGGTATATTTAATTGAAACTGATTGTTGTACTGTATACTTGAAAATTTGATTACATATTACTTATAATTCAGGGTTACGAACAATGGTTCTCCATAAATACAAACATATACTGTCCTATCAAATCGTAAACTTTGTAGACAAGGCATAAAGTAATGTTTGATTGGGCATAATTAAACTATTTGAAAACCGAGATATCTTTGTAGCCTCTTTCCTTGGAGAGCCTAAAGCACAAGGAACGAAGGCTCCACAAATATGTTACACAGAGTATTAAGACATAAATTCATACCGAATCAGTAGGATCAAAATGTCCCCATTCCAAGAGTGTTCCTTTTATCCCATGGCACCTAATTTAATCCCTGAAGAAGTGTTTGATATGCAAAAAATTTACCTTGATATGCATAAATTAGCAGTTTGCTCCTTCAAGACTATGCAGTCTTAGTTAACCATTATGAATATATATTACCCAAAAATACTCCCAAAATACACTAGAGCTTCAAAGAATGGTTACTAATGGCCAAACTTTAACAAATATTTTACTGCCATCCTTGAGAGTATTCTCCTTAGACGCTTTGGATATATATAATCGTGTGAATTGATTTTTCCTTGAAATCTGTGAATAACAGTGGCGGAGCGTCCATACAGTCAGAGGGGCGGATGCCCCCCCTGACGGACTCAAATGGACTGCTGGCGCCCTTTTCAGCTTTTTACCACTTTTTACTTATTCGCGATTATTGACTTTTTTATTGCGTTCTCAAATACCTATTGACATTTGTCACATTTTGTTGATGTCATTTTCTGACAAAATGGTGATGACACCTATTATTCTTCGTTTATGGCCCGGAAAGGGTCATTTCCGGCGATCTAGGGAGTAACTTTACTCAAAAAATGTCTGTACGCTCCACGCCAACCTGTGGTGGCGCTACGCTTAGATAGTGTCGAAAGCACCCCTACAAACCACTCTCGGCCCCCACTGACCAATACCCCTAGCTCTGCCACTGGTGAATAAGTTGGAAACATGAAACTCCAAGAGAGTGCTTCTTGTACGTAATCCTTGAAACTATTTTTGGCCTTATGAAATGTTTGGGCCAACTACTATGAACTTTATAGCTTATAGAAGAAAATGTAATTTTTTGAGAACCACATTTTTTTTGTCCTCGTCTTACAGGTGCAAGGTCTAAAGGCATCTATATCATCATCGAAGGAGAAGCACAGGTCTTGTCTTCACACGGTGACATCATCGCTAATTTACTTCCCGGAGATTTCTTTGGGGAACTCTCCACACTCTTTTACATCCCATGCACAGCTTCAGTTCAGGCCCTCGAGGGGTACGTTTTGATTTTCTTCCGTAATGCAATAAATAAGCAGTTACATTGGACAAAATATAACATAAACTTTAACTAACTTTCTTAACTTTACGTAAAACTTTTATGATCAAATATTTGTTTCTGTTTATAGGACCCGCTTATTACTCGTGAAAAATGACAAGCTCAGGCAGGCCATGGGTGAGGAGAGGGTTGTATCCGTTGGGTTAGAAGATTATTTTGTGAGACGCAAGTACTTTGACACCAATGGATCTGTACATCAAGCAACGAATTTAGCAAAAATTGCAAAAATAGATCTGAGAAAGGTAAGGCATGTTACATTTCAAGTTTTATGCTGATATTTATTTCTCCAAGTAATGACCTTATAACTACCAACAGTTTTGTTTTTGCCTCAGACCTCCCCCCCCTCCGCCACCCTTCCTCCCCTAACATTCATCGACCATAACATTCAAGCTATCAGGAAACATCAGTGATACTGCACTTTGCTTTCAAGGCAATGGCCCTACATGCCCATGGCACCATACACTTGGAAGTGATATGCAGAAATTATTATTATAATTCTCACGACTAATGTACTATGATATTTTTTGTTGACTCCTGTCATGCTGGCACAAGAAAAACTGGAATAGGCTTGTACACAGGGATCTCATTCAGCTTTAACCCTTATGACAGGGCCTCTAACAGGGTGAGGGGCGGGGATGGGGGGGTGGGCAGGGAGTTCATTCCTGCGATTCTTTTTGCAACATTGACTTTCACATGGGTGTTGTCCGCCACAGGAGGAAACTATTACAACTGATTGAGGTCTGGCTCCCTTAACCACATGAAGGTAGATGCATTTTATTTTATTTATTTATTTTGTTTTCTTAGATACCAATGTTTACAAAGTGGCATGAAGGTGCTATGAAGTGTTTGTTAGATGCAGTCTCCCCTGACAGTGAAGTAGGACCAGTAACGCTGGTTCCACCAAAGACTTTCTTGTGCCACGAGACGGAGGGTCTCGACGAGATTACTGTCATAACCAAAGGAATGTAAGTGAACTCACACACGCCACGTCACGTCACTCACGTCACTCACACATGTCATGCATTTGATTTGTTGCAATTCAGATTTAACTCAAATATCTCTGGAGGTTTAAAG
>KN887441.1:33947-53775 GCA_000934455.1 Apostichopus parvimensis | reverse complement strand
TATTTCTTTATATTTTCTTGGTGGCATACTAAATTTCTATCATTTATGGCAAATTCCATGAAACACTTTTTAATTGTTCATATAGAGACAAAGATCTCTGCACTTTGGCAGTTGACATGACAAATTTACAAAATAATTTACGAAATTGCCCGCTTTCATTATTATTTAGTACAAAGATGATGTGAGCATGTCATTGAGATACTGGAATGAAAAATGGAGAAAAAAGATGTCGCAACTCGAGAAGGTCACATTGACAGACAGGAGCAACAGCAGAGTTCAAATACAGGTACAATATTGGTCGGGTCTCCTTTAAGGCATTGAAAACTCGCCCCAAACAGCGTGCCGCGCTCTGAAAAAGTTAACTTTCCATTGATTGCAAGTGAAGTTTTCTGCTTGTTGCTACAAAATGCAGACAGTAATGCAACGTGATACCTTGTTATCTTTAGCTGGACCTGAGATGTCCATCGCTGTATCGTTTGAACACTGTGCTGTGTGTATTGACCGCAGCTGTATGTAGCCTACTGACTGTACACTAGTTTTTAATTACCGAAGGTAGCAAGCTGTGTGCGTATTTTCTGGGATCGATGGTGGTGTCTAACACTTCTGTTACACCTCATTCGAAACTAGGTCAGATTACCGGCATTAGACGTTTTTCTTTTTGCGCGAGTCTTCACACCCTTTAAAGGTGTGACCAGTGGTATCGAGAGGCAGGTCAGGCCTCCCTCCCCCTCCCCCACCATTCACAGGTTTCAATTTTCCTTGGATGTATGTTATGACAATGAGAATACATTATTCTTTTCCCATACTTCCCCAGGCTCTTCATGTATCTCCTGGCCCAGGGCTGCGCCTACTACAACTTATCTTTCTCTTTGTATATTTTATAGAAGAAGCACTACTGTTTTCTTTGCTTGACTGAAATCTGTTGGTCGGCGATATTAATGGCAAAGTTAAATTAGGCAAATAATGTAAAATGGGGAGGGTAGGAGAGGGCAAGAGGAAGGGAGAGGGGAGGGCAATGGGAGGGGGAGGGATGAAGAAAAGTGCCACTATTTTCTTTTTCATTCACTGCAGTATGACTTTTGGCAATATGAAGGTATTACATCCAGTTTCAAGTGTATAGACAGTGCTCTAGCAGTGGGAGAGTTTGCAATTGTTTATTCAAGATTATGGTATTGTCACTTCATATTATTGTAATATATTTCAACAAGGTTTATTCTTTATATTTATCACACCTGTCAGGTTCTCATCAAGAAACTCCATGAAAGTGGTATTGCCTCCAATGCACCTGTAGCTATGTATCATCAATTAGCCCTGGCAGCCCTACCCAAGCAATGCCCAGATGGGATGATAGTCTACCGTAAGTATAGCCCTACCCAAACAATGCCTAATTGGGATCATAGTCTACTGTAGTATAACCCTCCCCAAGCAATGCCCAGATGGGATGATAGTCTACCATAAGTATAGCCCTACCCAAGCAATGCCCAGATGGGATGATAGTCTACTGTAAGTAGCCCTCCCCAAGCAATGCCCAGATGGGATGATAGTCTACCGTAAGTAGCCCTCCCCAAGCAATGCCCAGATGGGATGATAGTCTACCGTAAGTAGCCCTCCCAAAGCAATGCCCAGATGGGATGATGGTCTACCGTAAGTTTGTAAGAGTTGCTGTCATATATATCTTATACAACCAGGCAGGGATCCAAGGGAGGGGGGTGTGGGGATGTGCACTCCCTTTGTTGAATACCAAGCTAGTCTTTGGATGGACACATATATGACCTGTTTGGTTTTATTGAAGTCGATTTGTTTGGTTAATTTGTACAATCTAAGTTTGATGTATGTTCTTGACTAAGAGTAAAATCTCTTTAAGACAATTCATAGGTATCAGGCGAGGAGGGTAGGTGCTGGAATTGGGGGTTTAGGTGGGAAGTGGAGAGGGAGGGAGGGTGTTTGAATAACCCTATAGTTTCTATGCTTAAAAGATGACTATCAAGTTATTTGGAGTTCTAAATTGATTTCTAAATTCCTGTTGCAGAACCAAAACCTATTGGAGGAACCACTGGTAGACCAAAGGGTAAAAGGAGAGGAAAATCCAGATTAAATGATTCAGTTTGGAGTATGACCCTGGAAGATGCTGAACAACTCATTGAAGGTCAGTTCATATTTCTCTTTTGTCCTTAAAAGTTATTTAGCTTAAAGTCACATTTCTAATTTCAAATCTTATCATGACATAACTTTAATCAGATTTTAAGTATTGTGAAGAAAAAAAATGGAAAAAAAAGAATTGAATGTTTTCAACTTATATCAAATGGATGTTTGTTAAGTTTTATATATATTAAATAAGAACAATTTCTGCCAAAATTTGCAAATTTCTGACTTGAGGGATTTTAACTGGACTTGAGGGATATTGACTGGATGATTTTATTCATGTAATTGTTTCTTTTCTCCAGATGATGATAAACTGTTCTTGGTTTTAAAAGGCTCCATTGGTGTCATAGGAAAGAATACCATCACCTTCAGAGCTGGTCTCCCTGTGTGTAAGTATGCTTAGAAATATATCGACCAAATATGCAATACAAATAACAAGTGCTGGCATCCAAGGTTGAAGTAGGGTTGGGGGTGGGGAGGGGGGAACACATGAAGTTCTAATGGTCACGAAGGGGATATCCACTCACCCAATGGTTGGTGGGAATGTACCAGAGAGCCAGTGCTGATATTATGGGGACATCTATTTCTCCATGTTTGATGACATCACAATATATCTACTTTTCTCCTTGTGTTACTTAGTAGCAGTATTTTCAACCATAACAAACTTTTCCCACCATTTGTAACCTGCTCCCCCACCCCACCTGCCAACCATTTTAAAATCCAAAATCATTTGTAGTGGTGAATGGCATTTGTAGATTATTCTATGCTATCAAAGAAAACAACACATCTCATATATCATTGGATAAAAGTAACATTTGAGTTCTTCATACTGTCTGAGCTTATTAAGATCCAGTGTAAAATCTTTTTGTTCTCTTACATTCACACAGGGGTAACTGTTTCCAGACCAGTAATTCTGGAAGCCAAAGAAAATACACTCATGATTCAAATCAGTGGTTCAACCCTGCTACAGGCAACTCAGATGTACCCAACAGTGCGGCTTAACCTCCCTCCGACAGTAGCTTGAAAATGAATGCGAGAATTATCAGAACAAGGAAAGATCTTTCTAATGTTAGCTATTTGAGAGGCTCAGTATTAACGGACTTGTAGTTTGAGAAGATCCGATAAGGAACTTGATTATGGTAGTAATTTATGATGCATTTAGGTAGATGGAGTGTTGTTGTTGAAGTGCGACTGTTCCCTGTCCAACAATTCAGTTTGAGGCTTAGTGAGCCTCAGTCTCAACCAAATTGTAGTTTGAGAAGATCAAAGAAGGAACTTAACTACAGCAGTAATTTCTGAAGCATCATGAGAATTAAAGTCATTAAAGTAAACCTGAACTCTCCATCAATATTGCTTGATGCTCTGAATTCTAGTAGTAGGAATTCTAGTAGAATTCTAGAAGTAGGAACTGAATTCTAGTAGCTATTTCTGATGCATTCAGGTACACGGAGAAGTCGTGGAAACGAGACTGAATTTCTCCATCAATGTTACTTGAGGAAACAGTGTTCAAATCTGTGTTGTAAATTAAGACTGACTTGTTGTTTTATTTTTTTGTGGCAATTTGTTGTGACTTTTGAGGCAATAAAAGAAGTTGTATAACAGGTTAGTGACACTGTCAAATATATAGAGAAGTCTACATGTTGAGATGCCTGTAAGATGCAGCATGAGGGGAGTAACAACACAGTGCTTAAACCTAATAAATGTGTCTCTACACTAAACCTCCTGTTAACTAAAGCTTAAGGTCATACAAGGAGATACTTTACAGCTGGTAAATGTTTAAGAAGTTGAGAGAATAAGGCTCAAACCTGGAAGTACTTCTGGCTTGATTTTAAGTGCAATGTTCACAGTGAGGTTCTACCTAATGTACAAAGCAACTTTAGGAGGAATCAATGTAAGTGCAGTCTCTAGAGCAGGGTTTCCCTAACTTTATCTCCCCACGAACCCCTGTGGATGACAGAGTTGTCCACGAACCCCCAACTTTTCGAGAGACGATCTGAGTCATTATTATACTATTATACGCATAACAGTGCTTCGTAAAGATCAAGTTCATAGTGTATTATTGTACTGTCATGCGTACACCAACTTCACCAAAGTCATGCGACCTGTGTCTGTTTCATAATTCAGTTATTTATCACATGCACAGTACGGTACTACTATGGCAACATATATATGAAAAGAGTTTCTTGATAGGTATGACTTTTGTACATTACTAAATTATTTGATATATCAGATTTTGTTCAACAAAAAATACTCTAGTTTTGACTTTCAGAAACATCTCACGAACCCCCTGGGATGGACTCACGCACCCCCTGGGGGCTCATGCACCTCAATTAGGGAACCCTGCTCTAGATTGAGTTTCAGCCTCCTGTTAATTTACAGATTAATTAATGAGATCCAATGAATCTTTTCCTCAAGATGTAGTAGGTAACTTTTGACATGTTCAGGACAAACGTTGACATCTCTGAACACAAACACACTATACAGTAACTTGTGTTTCTTCTATGGTAAATCGCTTATGCAATGTGTGTACATGTACATATGCATGTTATATGCAAATTTAATGTAATACTAGTTTTCATAACTTATGAGCCCGGCAGCTATTGCTGATATGGACACATTCATAAATCCAAATATAGATGCTTTCTTTAAATATGTATATATCCCTATAAAACTTTAATTATACCAGTTTTTTAGAATTATTAGAACTAGTGGTGCTACATGTGCTAACTCAAATATTGTCTATAGAATCTCTATATTAACTGTTAACCAAGTTGTTTGTACTAATGGCAAACCTATTAGTTTGCTTGGAGTATTTACTTATCGTATTCTGCTTTCTCGTTTCTGACAAGACTCTTCATCACATATATGTGATGGTTTGATGTCCTCGATTAAGGAGATACTATTTTTCGTCAGTAAATCCAGGGACACGATTACTGATGTCGACTCCCTCATTTCGACATCAACGGTTAGTTACTACACTGTACGTTTGATGGGAAGGGTGGAAGTTTGAGGGTGTTTCAAGGATGATGGTCAAATACCCAAGTTCAGAGCACTTCATCAAGAAATGACTATTTTGTCAAAGATAAAAAACCAATACAAGAAACTTGACGGTAAATGAAAGTCTCATTATCTCTCACTAAGTGTAAACAGATGTTTCCATGTGAAATACAGGCTGTGAAATTATTGAATGATCAGGTTTGCCCATGTCAATGAGTCATGAATGAAGATGTAATTGTGAAAAATCACAGCTTCTGTTCCAACAGATGGTCAAACAGCTTAACATGAAAATTATTCAGGGCATTTATTTAAAAATTGGGGAACGTTCCCGGGACGGGTACATGCAATATCGGGACTTTCCAAAAATATGGGACATCTGGTCTAATCATTTTTGATAGAAAAAGAGCTTCTTTCTAATTCGGAACAAGAAACCAGACACAAATACAGAAACTGAAAAACCTGCAACTTGACTGATATTAGGTATTGTTACTCGATCAAATTTTATTTTTGCAATATTAAATAAGAAAATAAGAAAACAAAACATGTTAGTCTTTCATTTCATTAATTATTAATTAAATTAAATTAAACCAGTCTTTCATACATACAGTTATAAGTCTTTTGTACTTTTATGAGAAATAAATGTTTTGTAAGAAAATGTTTACTGTCTATCTCTAATTTCTTTGAACACAATTGGATGTTAACACTGTTAAATAAGTTAAATAACACTATACCTGTGGCATGCATGTTTAACAAGATGTTGCTGGATTACTTAGAGCATGATATTAAGAAATGTGTGACAAATGTTTCACTTCAGCTATCACCCTTCCCTAGCTTAATACCTGTGCTATCATCCACCATCCTTTGCTGATTAAAGTCCCTCACTAAAACCTTTGCAGTAATTCTTACATTAATAAATTATTCTTGACATGTTTGTTTTGAATATAGCTAACATGTAACATGTAACTTCAGCCTGCTATCCAAAACAAAGTGATATGATTTTAAGGTGACAACTTTCAATCCTCTGACATAAGCAAACACTTTTGGACATCCCTGTGTCATCTTAACATTATTCAGACCTCGTTCAAGTCACAGATCATTTAACCGGGTAACTGGAACGAAAATGCACTAAAAAACAGACGAATAGCTTTGTTAACTTACATCTATGTGACTCTCCCACCAATCTGGAAAAAGAAAAAGGTCACCTGAGATTAAAGCTAATTGACAGCTGCCAGGGTAACATCTTCGGAGGTCATATTTTTGTCCTTGTAAATTTGATTTTCCAACTTGTTCAGTCGTCGTATTTTATCTTCCAGCCGATAAACATACCCCTCATCTGACATCTCCACCCTTCGAGCAGCTTCTTTGACTTCAAGTTCTGTTGGTACTGTTTTCTCTTCATCAATTCCCTTTTGTTGAAGTCTATGGTCCTCTGCTAATCTTCACCTAAAGCTGTCAAAACGTCACATCTTTCTTCTTTTCCTTTGGTGGAGTATTCTCATTGGTGCTGTTGGGGGTGTCTGGTGACTGTGAGGCTGCATCAAGCTGAAACAGCAATAAATACCACAACGATCATGTTCTTCTCTCTACCATATCCAACTCTGGTCTACCATCTTATATATTCAAAATAAAACAAAACTGTTAGCAAACTGCTTATCCACTAAAAGAGCCTGTGTAAGAGAATGTGTATAAGTAAGTTGGCCTGACGTTATATATTCAACTGATATGTGCTTCCCCACTCACCATTCTTTCCCCACACCACACCACCCTCTCCTCCCCTACCCCACCCCCCAATAAGCAGAATACAATGCAGATTCAAATTAAGTTCTGTATAATTTTTTTGCCATAGTATGTCAAATTTTGACCAATTATGCAAAAATGTTTATGTTTCATTTTGAAATTCCTACATGTCCATCTTTCTATGAATATTCATGACTTACCAGTCTCCTACTTTTGTTTGATTTCCCGATAGCCAACCTGAACAGAAAAAAAATGCAAATATTGATAGATATTCAAATATACAAAATATTATCAAACCTTTGGCATGTATTAGAGCAATATATGTTGAAGATATCCATGAAACTGGGTTAAACATCACCCTAAACTATATTCAAACATTTTTTTGGACAATTGACACTCCCCCGCTTTCCTAACTAACCCCTTTCTTCTCTCGCTCTCCACTTGCTCTTCTTATTCCCTTTAAACGTACCCTCAACCCCTGACCTCAACCCCTAACTTCAATCCCTACCTTCAACCCATTCATGTCTACCCTCAAGTCCCACCCTCAAGCCCTACCCTCAAGCCTACGCTTAACCCCCTACTTTCAATCCTTACTTCAAGTACCTACTCTCAACCCCTAAGCCGGGCCCTACTCTAACCCCCAAGCCCTACTCTAACTCCTAAGCCCTAACTAACCCCCAAGCCCTACCCTAACTCCTTCTCTGACCTCCAAGCCATACCCTAACCACCAAGCCCTACCCTAATCCCCAAGCCCTTCCCAAACCACCAAGCCATACCCTAACCCCAAGTCCTACCCTTACTACCAAGCCCTACCCTATCCCCCAACCCTACCCTGTCATCTATGACCAGGAGTACTCACTTTGGCAGTCCTTTGTTTAATCCCTCTAGTAGAGTACACGCCTTACAGATTGCATTGCTTGAGATGTAACCACAGCGGGTGCAGGTACCTTGGACAGGCATCTTGACATCTTTCTTGATTGATAGGCTTTCTCCGGAATGAATTATATCTTCAGATAGAGTGTACCAAAAAGTCACATTAAAAATACCAGTAAAGAAATAAAAATGGCTATTGATTACTTAAGGTTATATTTTCAAACCCTGTCAGCTCACAGATATTTGACCAAGCCTCCCCAATAAACTGGTTTGGGCTTCATCTTGAAGCTTCACACTTTACAGGATGCAGAATGGAAACGGATGACCGAAGATGGTTACCGGGCAGTTCAGGATTATATTGGATGGTGTAATAAGTCCTTAACAGAAGCTAACTACAAAATGCTAAAAACAAAATTTTAGGCTATGAATAATGTTAACCTGCCTCATCACTCATTATTTAAATAAACTTCCAAAATAAAGTCACTCAAACAATTTTGTCAATATTTCCCCAAAGCGTTGATACAGTGACTCGAGTCGGTGACTCCAGTCATGAAAATTACTGGTCATGACTCAATGATCCAATTAGGTGACTTGTCACAACTGTGACAATGGTAGTGATTCATTGAAGGAAGTAACATTGTCTCCAAATATGTTAGAAATATCAAATATGGTCAAATTTAATTTTACTTCCACCTTCAGAATTGTTCTTTCTCATTGAGAAGCTTTTTAATTTAATTAATTTGACCCAACTTCAGTGTAAGAGCTTTAACACCATGTAAGGAACTTTCAGAAACATTTTTTAGTTTTAGCATTCTATAATTATGATGTCACAGTTAACCTTTAATTTGTACCACTTTAAATTTTGTAGTTTCAGAAGCATAAACACAAGATTATTGTGCTAATATGTGATTAGGAATTTGTTTCCCCTTTCCTTACCTATGATTGAACTTGGCCTGATCCTCTCTAAATCCTTCAGGTATGTCCTGGCATGACCTCTGTAGGCATTTGGTGAATAAATACACTCCGTGGAAAAATAATCCAGCTTCTTAAAGTATGCGTACCTGCAAACAAAGCAAACAAAGGCAAATTTTTGTGGTGTTTCATGAAGTTGCCTCTGTGACAATTCAGAGCTAATCAACTCTTCTGCTTAATCTGACTTCTACCTCCTGTTAATATTACTGACTTCAAACACAGAAGTACAGGCAACATTCAAAAATTTGGTAATAACTTGCAGGGGTTAGAACCTCCAAGGTAAGTTCTTTTGTTCAAACTTTGCTTATGTTTAGCACGTACATATTTTGGAGGCAAAAATATCAAATGAATAATTGTAAAGTAGAATTGTAACTTACATGACAATCTCCTTCTCATAAGTATATTTAAGAGGTTTGCAGCGTGGCAGTCCTCCTTCAGCACCCTGTAAACAAAGGTAAAATATAATAATCATATTTTGATGTTGAAGAGCCATGGTTGGCAAGGTTACCATGCGGGTGGATTTTCACAGATATTTCATCCTTGTTTTTAACTGACATGAGCGTCCATTTGGAATTAAAAAACAAAATATCAAACATTGTCCATCAAAAGGTTGTAATAAAAGCAAAGGAAAAGATGTTCTAGGAAAGGGGGTTTGGCCATCTAGTTACTCCAATTCAAAAAGTAAAATTGTCATTACTAACACTGTATCAATCTTACAAGATATATTGCAAGTTTTGTTCAGTTGAATATTGGCCACCACCCCCTTCAAAGGAATTTGTTTTCTACAAAGGGAAAGGAGGACTCCTAAACTAAGAACTCTCCCTCAGACCAGGACAAATTGTTCTCCTTTCTTCAGATACAATATGGTAACCTTGCATGTAAGTACTTCAAAGTTAGATTGTTAGCAAAACATGAAATGGTTGTAGCAAGGAAGATAAAACTTGAAAATAAATGATGAATGAGGTAACAAATGTGGAAAAGAATCTGGGAAACTAAAAACATATCATTTCAAGTAAATGAGGAGAAGACACAAAATTTCACTCACTGTTGTTATGGCGGTACACCTTCTTAACCTAGCAATATCTCCTCTAAGAACTATGAAAATAAGAGAAAAATAACTGAAACAAGTTACAATCAAATTCAAATTGAAAAGTAAAAAAAAAGAAAAATTTAATGTATTGATTATCATAATAAAATCCCATGTGGTTGTGGTTACACAGTTTTGCCAAATTAAGCTAGTATTTACACCAAACTGTCATCTCTGTTCAAATGTTGACGACCTAAAATTACCTACTTACTGTCCAATCCTGAGAATTTCTTCCTCTGAGTGAAATCAACATGCCAATTCATGCTCCTAAATGTCATGGAATAATTTAGAAGAATACAGACTGCACTTTCAAAAATATTTGCTTCTTAAGAAACTTCACCTAATATAGAGTCCGGGCACGAAAAATCCAAACGCCTCAATCATACACTATTAACCGTGTGGATTGTATTCCATCTGATCGTGATGATGTTATGTCAAGTAAAACATCACGATTCCCTTCCAAAAGGGAAGAGAATACCTTGAAGTATTGGCTTGATGTGCATGTTCATGGGGTACAGGAAGGAGAGGGTGGGGGTGGGGGGGGGGTGCTGGTAGGGGAGGAGGGGGCAATACAGGTGACTTTTAAGGAACAAACAAAGGCAATTTAACACACATTGACATAGCTGTCGGTCCGTAAGATCACGCTATTTCTACGGCTTGTGGAATAAGTAATTAACACTTACCGTTCATTAAAACAGTCTCTGCTATGTCATCAGCATTGTGACCTGAAAACAGCAGGTCAAAAGATATTATGTAATGAATATGCATAAGGAAGGAAATCAGTAATACGTATGTACAGGAATGTGGTTTTTGCATCAATATATATCTTACACGATATAATATTGAAACGATTGCTCAGGACTGTTAATGTACAAACATGGAACGTTTCAATTAGTAATTCTGGAATACCACCCTCTACATACCCACAAGTGTTTTTGTACTGGAACTGAAGTTTGTAAGGATATAATCTCTCACAGAGTTATGTGTTTGTTGACTGTAAACTATAAATATCAGTCCATATTAAAGCAGAGAAACTTAGATGCTTTTTACTGATATAACCTCTTCTCATTACCAAAACCATTTGATTACTGATTTGCCTCTTGCTTATAACTAGATTGAATAATTATATATATAAAATCTTGGATAATCTACAAGTCTCTTTGACACAAACGAAATGGCTGAAAACATGTTATAAAGCAAAATGCAGGGTTTTAATACCAATAACCACCGTCGAAAGCCTACCTGTGGCTATTTTATTTGCTTTGAGAAGCATGGCTCCCCTGTCTAGTGCCTGTCTACGAAACACTCCACAAAATGTACCTGAAAGTAACAACAAAGAATCAGCTGAAAACTTACCTTTCTCATTAACAACAACACAAAAGTTTCCTACTTTTACTGTATCTCCATCTACCATTTAATTCCTTTCCTATTTTTCTCCTCAGTTGATCTGAGATCCTGCAAGGATCAAACTTCTCGATTTGAAAATATTCATGTGATTTTTAAGCTACTACGACTTGATAAAAGCTCTACTTAACCCAGAAGGCTTAAAATACTCAAACTGGGGATAGCACCATTCCTTCCCAGAATTCTTTGCTGTCATAATGGTAAAAGGTGTCACAGAACATTATTACATTTCCTGACCTCTCCTTGGTATGGATTAAACTACCTATTTAAAGGGCTACTATGTTTTCTGAAACATGTTTTCTGTAACTATTTTTATTTCCTTGTTTAAGTTTCCCTCTTCAGTCAAATGCCCTGGTCACTAGTATCTTTTCTACCATTATATTCGAAGCAGAGAACTTGAGCATAGACTGATCAAGAATGGACCAAGACTGGAAGAGTAACATATTTGATACACATGATTTATTCAACACTGAAACTCATAACATACAGAACAGTGCCTCTAGTGGGCAAAATGGAACCATAAAGAGTAAAAGCAACAAGAGGTAGAAGGGTAAAAGATATCAGGTATTAGAAATGCAATAGAAAGAATTGATGGTTTAAATAATTATGGGTAAAAATGACTGAGATACGAAAAAAGAATGTAAAAACTATGCCACTAATTCACATACCTGACAAACCACAGATTTATTAAGGGAAACAAAATAACCAGGATATCCAGTATACTTATTTTTCAAATATCATTTTATTTCAAATATTTATGATTTATTTTCATTTCCACATATTCATTTCATTTCTTTTATTTTCACATATTCATTTCATTTCAAATATTATTTTCAAATGTACTTACAGTTATTTTTCAGACCTATTTGTTTGACAATTGCATCCATAGTCCAGCCATAGAGATCCTATAAATTACAGAGAAAGGTTTAAAGAAAGATTTATAGAAGAAAATCAACATATGTTGTTATTTGTTGACATACAGTACATTATGGTGAGACAGGAATTTATATGCTACGGCTTTTAAATGTTTTACGGCTCTACATGAGTTGAAGCCTGTACTGCACTTCAGAAAATAAAGATGGTGGCATTTGAAGCAATGATTGAAAGGAACTTGAGGGTTCCAGGCCTGACCCATCAAAGTAAGGAAGAATTTTAATCCAGGAGAAATCCACCCTGTTCCCACTATCGTAATTTGCAGCAATAAATTCCAATCAAGATAGAGCCTTAATAGTGGCCCAGGGTTGTCGCCTGACATGAACTGAAAGCTACTAGCCATTTCAGCTTTACCAAGAAGCCAAATATTAATAGTGTTTTAATATATAATGCATGCATCTCATATCTCTTGGCCATCATTCTGAAGACTGCTTGACACGTGCATCATCTCAGTGGCAGGAAAATGAAAACATGGTACTGTGAAGATGGGTAGATCTATACGATTATCGAACAAGCCAGATTTTTAATGAACAGTACATTTGCAAATTGTATACAATTTTCAACTGCAGTTTCTCCTTTACCTCATAAGAAACAATCTTCAATGGGAGATCATACTGATGCTGGTTTCTCTTCACCGTCTTTGAAAAAGGAAAAGAGCAAAAATAAATACTTCCCATAGTAACAACCACTAAAACATTTTCAAAAGAATAAGCTTGCTGACTGTTATGCAAAATGCTAACAGTTCACCTATATGTAAACTGGAGATTAGGACTAAAATGAGTGAGTGAGTGGCTACAATGGTATGGCCAATTTGCACACTACTTGTCTTGCTAATTGCCCCAGTTTATTACCAGTAGCAATATGCTAGGGAGGGAGAATGGATGTGCATACTCTTCTTGAACAGTAGATGTAGTCACTGTCAGTAATTTAGCCACACTTTATCCAGGATTAAAAGTTGTACACAACCCCCCTCCCCTCCTTCCCCTTCTCCCAACTCCTCTTTCTCATTGAGTATGTTCCTGATTGACGTTAACTCAGTTCATTGACCACAAATATAATTGCAATAAGATAAATAACTAAAAGCCAGTATCTCTTTTTAATACTCTGGCAATTTTGAGAATCTTCTTTCCTTTTCACATCATTTGGGGGGGGGGGAGGAGGGGGGCCTAGTGGGCTACTATTTCTACTGTAAGAGAAAAATTTTCACTTTCACAAACCATTCTGAATGTTCAAATCTGGAGTATGGTTTGTCGCTGATGTTTAAGACCTTTCTAGCATCTCACTATCTGATAACAAAAAGGGACAAAATTACCTCAAGAGAATCATCTCGGTACCCAGTGATTCCTTCATCAACTGAGAGGAGGATGAGCTCTATGCCATAATCGTGACGTTCGTTAAGCAATTTCAGTATGTAAGCTAGGACTGTTGAATCTGTGGAAGTAAAAATCAAGTACTAGCAACATAATCCTTTGTCACATTTGTTAAACATGATATCTTTACTTGTAATGTAAATTTAAGGCCAAATTACATAATGTGCTCTTAGATGTAGTCATCACTTCCTCTTGGATAACTTTTCTTCATTCTTTGGTAATTAATATTTCATTCTAAAGTAACCACTTCTCTCTGAGGTAACAACTGTTTCAATCATATTTCATTCTGTGGTAATTATGAGTTCACATAATCACCATTTCAGTTTTAAGCTAGCGACTATTCTGCTATGAGTTGTTCACTATTTCACTCTGAGAAAATCACAAGATGTTTACTCTGAAATATCACCTTTTCCACCAGAGGCTCCTACTGCCACCCTGTCTCCTCGTTTAAATAGATTTCCATTTGTTATTGTGTAGTTGACTTCATTCTCAAAGGCATAAAAGAAACAGTCCTTGCAGACTGCATCACCCTAAAATAAGAATAAACAAAAAAAAGGTTAAAATGTGCGGGGGGTGTGTGGTGTCTCTTTTTTTATGTTAGTTTTATTTTTTTTTTTTTTTTTGTTATAAGAGGAAAGAAACTTTGTGTGCTTTACATTGTCCTTCACTTTGTGGTCTTTACTTTGTCCTCATTTTCCTTTGTTTTTTGATCCTCGGCTTCCTTTTGTTTTTGGCTGTACTCTTGGGTTCCTCTTCTTCGTTATACTGTTCCTAATTATATCTTCTGGTTTTGGTGGTTTTCTTGTTTCCTTTTTGTTGTGGGGGACTTGTTTTGTTTTTTTGTTCTGGGCGTAACTTTTTTTCTTGCGTAGATTTTTCTTTTTTTCTTTTCTGAGGTTTTTTGTGCTTGTGTAGTTTGTGTTTCTTTGTTTGTGTCTTGTTTAACTTGTGTAACCTTAGGACTGGTTTCGCGATTGGGATCGTACACCTGTACTAGGCTAGTACAGTATTAGTACTTGTTTTTTGTAACTAAGTTGTATGCTACTGTAGGCTAGTAAAACTTTTGTGGATTTCACATAAAAAACAAAGATAATGTTTACCGTCTTTGGTCTCTTTAAAACGGCAGGCCCGCCGCACATTCTACAAGCTACCGGCATACTGACTATTTGTCGAGGAAAATGAATGTCATAAAATTGGTTGCGTTTCGACCACTAACATTAGCTTCCAAAAAATTATTCTCAATAATGCCGATATGTTGCGCAATACTAATGGTGCAATGTGCGTGAAATGGCTGTTCTCTAAATCTTAGGTACTTGAAACTCGTTCGTGTGTTGTAACTACATTACGACTTGAGAAACTCAAGCGTTAAGAAAACGATAACCTTTTGTGAAAGCGTGCAATTGTAACAGCAGTCACCACGGTGGTTGGACAGAGCAGGTTGAAGACAAAGCTTCGGTCTACAGTACAGGTTACTTTGGTATCCAAGATAAAAGTATTTTATGATAGAAACATTTCTTGCTGTTAGAAAAAGCCGTAAATTATTAATTAGGCCTCAGGCTCAATTGGAACTGCAGTAAAAGAAGTATGCATGGAGGCCTAAGACAGGATAAGTACTATGGTAGTTACTAGCACTAGCAGTAGGCTATCACGTATAAGTTTAACAGGGGTGACCAGCAGCAAAATGGTGCCCCTCCCAATGGTCATTTTGGGCTTATCTTTTAAGGTGAATGAAGACAGTATATTGTACATCCATTGTTACATAAAGTGTGTAAAATACACATAACCTGATAAAGATCTTTGAAAATGTTTACCTGTGTTCTACAATTCTCGGAATGGGGTCCTTGTATATAGTCTCTTAGTCTTTGCCAGGGTCCATTCATTTCTGTAGCTCATGAGCATTGGAGTTAGCAAAGAGTATATGCATTTGATAATTTGACCCTGGACAATTTATCAAATCAAGCAGGCCTAATTGACATGTTTTAATAAACAAAAAAGTTTAATATTTTAGGGTGATGTTTCCATGTTTTCTCTTTGGTACATGAATAAGATGAATTTAAATAAATTGGGTGAAAGTGATAAATGTCACTATATACTCATATATTAATTGTTCATTAATCGTCCCACATTCTATCTCATAATTTGTTTGTCCTCATTCCTCACCGACAGTTATAGTACAAGATGCCAAAGAGAAAGCAAAATGGAACAAAGGCCAGTGAAAGGGAACTGGGAGGAAAGTCTCCACCAGTTACCAAAAAGAAGAAGGAGTCTAATGGAAAGTCACATGGTCAATCAGATGAAGTCTCAAGTCTAGACTTTTCGTCTCCCAAAAACTTTTTCTCATCTTTTATCTCGCCATGCAGTGCGACAGAATTTATGGAGCAATATTGGGAAAAGGAACCACTACACTTGTCAAATAGGAATGCACTGGTTTCTGCCGGTGATATATTTTCCAGAGAAATCTTAGAAAATCTTGTAGAAACAAGAAACATTGAATTCATAAGAGATATCTGTACCAGTTGTTATAAGAACGGAGAGAGGAAAAATCTTGACGGACATGGGAGGATCAAGCGAGCTCAATTGAAGAAGCTGATGGAGAAACAAAACGCAACAATTCAGCTTCATCAGCCTCAACGTTTTCAGGTAAATTGTGCAGCTAGAAATATGACTGATATTAAAGAGCTTAAGTCATGATTGAGAAGGCCTGTTAAGAGAGTGTGCAACTTATTCTAGTCTCAAATGGAATATTACTGATATTTGAAAGCTTAGGTCATGATTCAGAAGGCCTGTTAAGAGAGTATGCAACCTATTCTGGTCTACAAATGGAATATAACTGATATTAAAGAGCTTAAGGCACAATCAAGAACGTCCTGTTAAGAGAGTGGGCAACCTATTCTGGTCTCAAAACGATTTTTTTTGAGTTCGGAATTGCACAGATGAAAGTCCTTAAGGGTTGACGAGGTCGACAGGCAAATAATCTGCGGTTCTTTAATTAAACCCAATAGACTCCATAACAGCAACACCATGACCTGCTTTCCATTACTTTCACTGAGCTGACTAGGAAGAGGCTCATGTGGTGAGTGCGGGGGGGGGCACCCGGGCAGGGGGAGGGGCTGATCAAACTGCCAAACTGGACATCAATTGGGGATGACATGTTTAATAGTTTGGACATATTTATTTTAAAGTCATGTGGTTGATAAGAGCTTACAGTTGGTCTTAGTAAATCACATAATACCATGTCCTGTTTACATGAAGGTAATTTAAAGCTGAGTTGTTGTTAGCTAATTATACATTTCCAGGTTTTCAAAAGTTCTAAACAAAATATAGTCTGGGGACTTTTACAACTTTCATGTATGAAATTGTTGTCCCCCTTTTGTCGCATCTCCATCTAGGAAAGCCTCTGGAGGATGATGGAGTTGTTGGAAACCAAGTTTGGTTGTTTATTTGGAGCAAATGTTTACATAACTCCAGGTGGACATCAGGGGCTAGCTCCACACCATGACGACGTCGAGGTAGGTAACATCTCTTGACCTAATGACGTAGCTGATTGTTTTAACCAAACTGAGGCTGGTAATCTCTTTATTCATTTAAAAGGAACTTGTCAAAAGAGCCAGAAGAAATATGCGAGTCAACTACATGCTAAAAAACAAGCCACCTTAACATGTAATTTAAGTTTTTGGATATTCTAGTAACATTTTGCAACCGAATCATATAAACTCAAGCTTTCAACTACTCGGTTTGAACTAGGAAAATACCAAGAAACTGTCAACTAGTACAAAAGATTCTACCCCTGATTATCTGGCAACATGAATTATCAGTCAAATTTATTTTTAAAATTACATATGTTTAGATTGGCAACTGCACCAGACAAAACCATTATATGGTAAAAATGATCATTTTCAATAACCAGCAGATAAAGACCTTTATCAACTGTCATCATTATGCTGCTGGAGTCGTCTTTGAGTAATATAACTAGAGTGTTGCCAAGTTCAGAAAGCATATTGTTGTTGGAATTTGTCATGTTTCATCAAGACAAAAGTTATTGCTTTGTCTTGGATGGTGATGTAGAGATTGTTATCCTCAGTTTTGTCATTGTTTAAAGGACCTAACAAGGACATTAATGAATTAATGAATGAATTAATGAATGTAGTATTAAATATTTATATGAAGTAAACAGTAATAAAGTGAAACTGCATTTTATTGATTATAAGTATTGTTGATTAGTACGTTTATCTCATATTCTCATTGTTCTTTTGTCTATGGTGTCCATATTTAGGTGTTTATCTTGCAATTAGAGGGCCAGAAGCAGTGGCATCTCTATAAACCTTTACAGGAGTTACCAAGAACCTACAGCAAAGATCTAAGTATTGACGAGATAGGAAACCCAACACACTCCCTCATTCTAAAGGTACTATCTAATATCTATCACTGTATTATATATTTAGTGAACTCAAAGTTTAAAATTGTCCTTTCAAATTTCTTGAGAGACTTATAAATCATTTGCTCCATTTCTATTTTAGTTTTGCCCATTTGTATAAAATTGGCATTTCTTGCTGGTGTCTTTTAATTTCGATTCAATTGAAATTGATATGAAATGAAATTTGGTCTTTGACCTTTCTTAACTTCTTACCTTCTTTGAGACCATTTTAAAGAGCAAAATCAAGGAAATGGAACAATTTTCCTGGTATATTGCTCTTGAATGGGGTCGTTCCTGTTACTTTGCTCATTTTTGCCCATCAAACACCCCACTGGGACCTTAAAAGTCTGAGGTATCAAAGATTTTGTCATATCCCTGTCCTTTGCATTGCTATATATCGTCTACAATGTCATCTGTATAACATGTCATTCCTTTCCTGAAATTTACACATCAGAAATGATTGAAAAATATTGACTTGAACTGAACTAAAATCAGTCACTGAAAAGTTTGCCTCAGATTAACTTATTATTATGATTATGTGTGAGATTTCACTGTCCAGAAATTAATTTTGATGTTAGCAGGTTTTTGCTGTAATATTTACCATGATCATTTTCGTTTTTCCTTTTGTTTTCACAGCCCGGTGATCTACTGTATTTTCCTAGAGGAGTGATCCATCAAGCTCTAGCCGTTGATAAGTTTTCTCATTCAACCCACATCACCCTCAGTACATATCAACACCAGTGAGTATTACCAGTAACAGATTACAGTGCTAGGGAAGTTGGGCCTGAAATATTTATCCTCTAAGAGAATATCTGTCCCCTCATATTTTCTCACCTCCCACCAAACCCCTTCCCCCTCCCATCTCCCTCATTGGACTTTTGTATACAGAATCTCCACCTATAAAGGTCACATCTTTCTGTCATGTTCAACGGGCCTATCGACAGAATTGCTGATCATCGTTCCAGAATTTCTCTTTAGTGTTAATGGTTTTTCGGCTCTTGTTTCCCACCTTGTTGAAGACTGAATTTCATTAGCCCGTTATCCAAGAAATTAATTCTTCATGAGCAAATATTTGTTTTGTGGTTTGAATTTTGCTTTCAGTGCTTCAGTTAGATGATTAAGAATCTTTTTGTGAAAGAAACTAGTTAAGAGGTTTAACATAAACTATACTCCCCAAAATTTCAATAAATTTTCTTTATGCAATTTGACTGTTTTTCTCTACAGCACATTTTCAGACTATCTGCTATCTGGTCTCCCTAAAATGCTAGGTTCGGCGTATGACTCTGACATCAGTTTCAGAAGAGGTCTCCCTGTTGGGTTTCTCTCGGGTAGTAAACTTGATGTAAGTTGAAAATAAGAGATGTTGTCTAGTTAATAGTTATGTGAGAGGAAGTGTCTCTGAAGTGATGAAGGTAATAACAGCTTGCATGTGTGTGTGCCTTTGAGTATATCATGAATGGAATATTTGTAAAATACTGTGAACTGTTTGAATTCATCAATTGGTTTGATTTTGTAGACCTAGATGAGCTGTTCAACAGCAGAAGGGTGTAGATCTGTGAATGAGGAGGGTTAGATTTCTGGTGATGTTACCATTTATTTAAATTATTTTCATTGTGAACTCAGAAAATGGTTTATATTACAATTAATTTACTTTATTTTGAGTGAGCACCTTATGCGATAATATGTGATGGGCTACAGCAGGGTTGTCCAACCTTTTGCAGAGGAGGGCCACATGGAATGATTATGATGAAGGAGGGGGCCGCATGAACCCTACGCTCGATTTTGTTATTTTTTTTCCCGAAGCCCAAGGCAACAAAATGTGAGCACTGCGCACAGAGCGCACTGATTTATTTTCCTTCCTATATAAAACAGATGAATAAAGTCCAGCCGCCCCCCCCC
>KN887441.1:0-10896 GCA_000934455.1 Apostichopus parvimensis | reverse complement strand
TTTGGAAGGAGAATAACTCATACCTCCTCTCATTGTGGCTTGTTGAAGAGCTAGCTCCCCTATGTAAAATCAGTTGCTATGGTAACATCCAGGAAATAACTGTAAGTGGTGCACTTATTTGTTTTTTAATATTCTTAATTTAATGAATGTTTAATAAACACTATGCAGACCTAACAGGATAGATAAATAATAATGAAAAAACACTTTGAAGTAAAACACATCTGCAGTCTTAATTTTACAACATTTGAAGGAAATCAATAGCAGTTTTTTGCTTCCTCTTTTGTAAACAGATATCCGGTTCTTCTCAGTGGTCACTCATCCAGCTTGTTCTCAGAAGAGCATTCTCAGATAAGGTAAATATTTAAAATATTCTGTTTGGTCATGCTTGTTGCTATGGGAATACTTATACTCAATGTTATTAGTTGCTATGTAAGTGTCAGAACAGCGTCATGTTACTGCTTCAAACTATGTAACCAAATGCTTGGCTGTGTCACATATCAAATGTGATATACCTAGGCCCAATCAAATTTGTTTGTAACATTGTGGGCAGAGTTTGTTTATAGTCTTCAAGTGATTGAAATAATAACCAGTTAGTGGCACCATTATTTTTAACAATAAGAAGTATTTCATTGGATTCACACATAATTATGCATTGAAACTGTATTGAAGAAAAGGTGAAGTTGGTATTGAGTGCTGAAGGGTTACTTTATATGAAATACAACCAGCAGCTAGTATGCAATCAATATAGGAAATGAGATTGATTCTAACCCTGAAATCTGTGAGTGCAATGACAAATCAATGTCGCTGACCGCAAGTCCCCCTTGGGTGTTATAGCTTGAGTTGCGATCCAATAAACATATACGCCACTGTTTACTCAGAGCGACTGATATAAAAACTCCATGATTGCTGGGTACTAGCTGCATAGAATCATGTTAGGTGTTAGGTTTGTGGTGTAAGGTGTGTCATGTTAGGTTGTGGTGCTACTCATGTGGTGTTAGTGTACACAACTTCCTATTGTTCTAAAATTCCCTTGATTATTTCAGACATAAAATTGTCCTTTAATGGGAGTAACAGTACAGATTTTAGGTTATGTAGATTGAAGTGTTCTTTCCATCTAGCTACAGGCACAAAATGAGACACACTTCCCAAGCATTCGTTCACTCAGGTTGGGATGGACATATAATGATATACCAACAGGTTTAAGGTTGTAGAAAATGCTCAGTTCCTTCCATCTTGCTAAATGGCACGAAAGACATCATCCCATGTAATAATGTATTTAAATGGGATGGGAATGTAATGATACATGTCCCATAGATGTAAGTTTTTGGAGATTGCCATGTTTTCTTCATTATGTATGTTTGTATTTAGATCCTCCTGCAAGCAGGAACTCGTGGAGAAGCCTAATTGGCTTACCACAGCCGTGACAAGCTGACGGAAGTCAGTCTCTTAGATTCATATTTAACGTCCATGATTATGAATTGTCAATTGTCAACAACTCTGTAACTGGACGACATACATTAATCTTGGAGTGACTCGAACTCAGGACCTTATGATTGAAAAGCACCGGCCTTAACCACTGAGCTAACACTCCACTTTATACTCCACTCCACATTATACAAAAGGTGAAAAGACACACTTTCCGAGGAATCATATACTTAAGTTGCGATGGACATGTAAATAACGATACATGGCCTACAGAGTCAAAGCTGTGGAATCCAGGCTATGTTCTCTTTCCATCTTTCTCCATGACAGGACAACCCTCCAGACGAGGTTACCCTTCAGGGATATCTACGAATCATCCTTTCTGCCTCATCTACTTTGGGAGCTTACACTAAAGTATTAATTTATCTTTGGGATGTACTGAGTAAAAGAATAGTAAGTACAGTAAGCACAGTAAGAATAGTAAGTAAAGTAAGTACAGTACTTACTTCATAAAAGATTCGATAATATATATGTAATCTATATTAATATAACACCTGATATAATATATATAATATAATCTATACATGTATATAAAATATTCTTTATTCTATAAAAATCTAAGTTTTGATACTCATCCCTTGTGAAAGAGTCATGTTTATTCATTTCTTGTAACCTTATCCAACTGCAGTAAGGTTTTCATGTATTATACTGTAATTGCACAACAGAAGCTTCAAACAAACATACAAATTTGTCAACATGGATCCCCCTTTTCCTTCAGAATGAAAAACAACAATTTTCAGTTGTTGGATTCCAAAACTCATCTTATGCCAGGTGAGTTGCTTATGTCATGCCCTTGCAGATTGTGAAAAGTTTAATATTATTGTTTTAACTCATTGATGAAACAAAAGCCTTCATATATAGCAATTGTTGAGCGCTAAAGAGGGGACCATGGGATTAAAGTTATGCAAAAAAAATTATTTTGAAAAGAAACCAAGTGAGAGGCAGTGAAGAAACACCATATATGTAAGATACAAATGCAACCTGTTTATAGTTTTTTTTGACGAGACAAATTGCCTCCTAACTGAAACTTGTTGGTATGTTGGCCACCTATGATCATGGATAAAGCAGAAAAGCTGAAAATTAAAATTCTCTCATATTTTCTCTGCAGTAAATCAGCTTGCCATTGGTACAATAGTTGTAAACAACGATGTCAAAACAACAAGGCCAGGTACGTATATAATAACATATTAATACTTTTCAAACGTAACAAATTGATTTTTATTTAGTTTGTTAAAGAAAAAATGGTTTATCTTCTTGATGATTTTGTATCATATTTGGGACAAATTTCTTATTCTCTCTAAATTTTATTAAACTTGACACCAGTATTGTTGCTAAGATAATTTTTTTTTCCCAAACATTTTGTTTTTTAGCTTGTCACAAGAGGACAGTTTCAATTTGTTTGTAAGAATATTAGCTTTGCAACTTTCTGGGTTAGAAGAACAAGAACGTCAACAAAGCTGGAAGCAACTTCAAGGCAGGTTAGTATCATCTCCTAACGACCTTAAAAAAATAATAATTCTCTAGATTTCGCTTGACACCTTTACGGTGTTCCACGTCTATCTTGCATTTCCTAAAGGTCCTCATGTAGAACCTCATTCCTCTATTCACTTTCTGGGTTGTATCAGATAGATCTGGGGCACAATACCTGGTTACACGGTGTGCAAGGTGCTGTGATTTCTGACTGGCGCCCTCCACAAAGAAATGGTGCTGTTGGCATCGCCATCAACTAAGTGGATGGATAGCTCAGTTGGTAGAGCACTGGGCTTACATAAACCTAGAGATCACTGGTTCAAATCCCATTCTAGCCATAAATTTCTTTGCTCTTTCATAATCTCTATCAGAATTGTAAGAAATGAAGAGGATATATTTTAACTGGTATCCCATAGTTACAAGATGGACAAAATAACTACACAAATGCAAAGATGTTTAGCAGTTTTTCTGTTAACAAAAAGTCAAGTTTTCCAGTCGTTTATGTCAAACAAATTGATAAACCTCAAATATTCCTACACAAAGTGTGAAAATTTGGTTATTCTCTGGTCACTCTCGTTTATTTGCATCATCAGCAAAAAATTTCCCAACTCGATATTTAGTCATAATCTCCAGGGAATAGAATGACAATTAATATTTTGAAAAGTGGCTTGAATTGTATGCCATCGATTCAATCTCACCTTCGTCTTTGTTTTGTTTTTCTTGTATATCTTTACTGTCCTTCAGGCTGTTTCTGACTTTGAGGGGTTCTTTCCTGAATCGACTCAATGGCGAAGGACTTACAAGGATTTTAACTCTTTTCTTAGCTTTGATGATGGTGCAAGGTGTGGATGACCTGGTAATATTTATCATTCAGTTTGGTAGATGACATGCAAAAAATTAACTAATCAAGGTGAAAATTGGAAATAGTATTAATTATATTGCCATATCGGCGACTCCAGCTGTAATTGCTAAAAGTTTTGTAGAAGGTTATTCCTAAAGATTATGATGATTATGCAATATTCAGGGAAATCCACAAATATTTGTCTCAGGGAGAAACGGAAAAAAAGGCAATTAGGATAGCAGTCTTTAGTTCTAGGACTGCTTCTGAGCAATCCACAGTTTTCTTTATCTGAGAAGTTTTTCTGTATGTTAAAAGCAAACCCAAAATGAAGTAAAATTGTTAACTGGATAGTCAGACAATTTTACATGTAATGACAAACCATTCAGCTTTCTCCCACATGTATGTGTGGCTGTTTAAGGTTTTGAAATAAATGCCTTGCAGGCTACATTCATATATTTTTTTATTCCATAAGGGGCCATCTTGTTTTTCTAACATATATGGAAGTAATGAATTTTTAGTTCTAATGTGATTTTGGTGCTATTCTCGTATGATATCAGTATGACCTGAGGATGATATCATTTTGACTTGAGAATATCAGTATGGTTGAGTATGATATCAGTATGATTTGAGGATGATATCAGTATGATTTAGGTATGATATCAGAATGACTTCAGTATGATATCAGTATCAGCATAATTTGAGTATGATTTCAAGCATAATTACTACAACATTTCCACAAATCTCTTTTTCCTCTAGTTCCACTGTGTGTTGGAAGTATTAGACAAGATTTCCTCATCGTCTTCGATTTCTAACATCATTTCAACCCGAGGTAAGCATCTGATCCAACTGTCATGTTTCTTGTCTCTTGATAAATACCAGAGTCACACTTCTGGTCATGCGCTTCATCCGTCCCTTGTTTTTCTCTGTTTTGTTAGTCATCGTCACCTGATTCTATGTAGTTTTACTGCTTTTCAGGTAATTTACTGGGAGATATGTTTAGGTAACATGCAGACTTGTAGTCCATCCATTCTCATACTTGTATCTTGGTACAGTTGCTTGTACTCAAACTCCTCTAATTTGTACTCATATTTGTACTCAAATTTGTACTAATTTGTACTAATATCCCTAATTTGTACTCAAACATGTTTGAAACTCGTGGTATAAAAAAACTTAAGGGCACAAGATTCCCGGGTCAATTGGTTGAGGATAATAATTTCCACAACTCCTCCATGGTTTTTACTTCATTGATATTTAGACTTTAAATGTGATTAATAATTTGCAGTGAAATTTAAAATTGTTACATGCTCTACTTACAGCAATGTATTTTCTTTCCTTTTAAAGTGAGTTGTATTAACAATAAAAAGATGAAATTATTGATTTAGTTAATATACATGTTACAATACTTTTGTTATACAATTTTTCTTTTAATTGTTCTTTTAATTGTTAAGTGCTCTACTTACAGCAATGTACTTTTTTCCTTTTAAGGTGAGTTGTATTAAAAAAGGATGAAATTAGTGACTTAGTTAATATACATTTTACAATACTTTTTGTATACAATTTTTGTTTTAGGCTTATTTGCAATTTCATTAGCCCAACAAGATGCATTGCATGACCTTTCACCTTTGGCTGATAGGCTGGTACAAGATTTCAACAAGAATTGCAGGTAAAATGAAATTATCTACTGACAAGTCAATTCCTCAAAGGCAATATGACAGAACTTTCTGAAACTTTTGCTATTGTTTACTTGTGTATGTTTTTGTATCCCTAGAGCTATTTACATGCTCATTTGAATGGAAATCAGTCAAGGAAAAGTTGATTCCAGTCAACTGGATAAATTCTTTAATAGGAGAGCACTTGAGCCTGCAAGGTTGTTCTACGTGAAATGTTGAAATTAAAGATTTTAGAAAAAATCCAGAATTCGGAAACTGGTGCTACTTTGAGACATTAAGTGCCACATAGGAGAGGCGAGGTGATGCAGTGGTTACAAACAGAAGTTGATAAGAAGCTGTTCTATTATCCATCCAAAACCAAGTTGTTTTTCCAACCGATTAAACCTGGCATGTTTGAGGCAGAGCCTTTACCAAGCCAAAGAAAACTGTTCTTGTTCCCTTTTCCCCCCTTACCTGGGATGATCATGATGCAACATTTTCCTATTTGCACTGTGTTTAAAACATAAAAAACTGAAAATGTTGGCTGCACTGGATGTGTAGCAGTTTTTGCTGATTATTAGTGCTGTAAGATAAAGGCACTTAAGCTAATGATGTTGGCCACAGTAATTGTTGTAGTTGTTGTTATTATACTAAAAAAATATTTAAAAAATTATATATATATATTTTTTTCTAATATTTTTTATTTATATTATATTATTTTATATATTTTTTATTTTATTTATTTTATTATATTTTTTTATTATTATTAAGGTTGTTGTCTTTCTTATGTTGTTTTGGTGATGTTGTGTTGTTGACGTTGTATGTTGTGTTGTTGATGTTGTGTTCAGTACATTCACTTTGTTCTAGGGATGACCTAAACTTGTTTACAAAATAAACAATAACTTGAGTGTACATGTAAAAGTTGGTGAACATTCTTATTTTCTTTATTTTTTTTCATAAGCCTTTTCAAACAAACAAATCTCGACGCAAAGGACAGATCAACCCTCTGGTCGAAAATCTGTAACTACGTGATGGATGTTCAAGACGTTATAGAGGGCAGCAGATGGCTGAATCTATCTGAAGAGAAACTGATTGGTGAGCTACATCAAAGAAACGTCAACACTATTAACCCCAAATATATGCTAGAAAGTCAAATAATGGTCACAAATTTTATTTACCAATCTGGTAGCATTCTTCCTTAATAAGACATTTAATTGTCTAACGATTCACTCGTCAATGTTTGGAAATAATTTTGACTGCCACGAAAAGTAGTTCTGAATACTCGCCAAAAGTTGGCCACTTACTGACTGATCGAACCTTTTAATATTCACTTTCATTACTTTACTTTTATAATCAACATTTAGTTGCCAGTAGTTCTTGATTCATTTTTAATGTATACTTGTGTTACTCAAAATGTTCTTTTCATTTTAGTATTAATCACATACAAAAAAAAATGAAACTTTCCAAAATATTTTTGAACTTTTTTCATCATCAGTTTGAAACGAAATTTTCTTGAAATTTGTCAGAGTTGTCACGAAACAAAAACATTTTATGTTATATCGGAATCATTACCCGTGTTTATCCTATCTGGAGTCAAGTCATTAACTGTATTTATCTCTTTGGGGCAGAAGTTTCCACATTTCTTTCAAGCCACTTAACTTTTCAAATTGAGAGAGTTCAATCATCACTTGTTACAACACCGAAACAATTTATACAATTACACTTTACATTTAATACTCCATTTAACCATAAAAGTTGAATGTACCTCTTTGGTATGTCTTAATCCTCGTAATATACAGTAACACTATTACATGTACAGGCTGCCACGCCCTGGCATATATGGAATAAAATAACTATAGTTAAGGCAATAATAGGTGGTCATGCCACTGAACCTAGGCAGATAAAGATAGCCTATCATTCTCTTTATATCAAGCAGCCGTATGGTGACGCAACAGATGTTATGACCTTGCCTACTGAATATAGATAAGGCACTTCCTAATAGGGCAATAAGAAACTATGTACACTCACTTACACTATGAAAGTGCACTGTTATAAAATTCTACAAAAGAGTAGCTGTTAAAGAATTAACAATTATTTCAAATCAAGGGAAATTGCTTCGATCTGCCAGCTTGTAGCTGACAATTAGGTGACTTAATTGTGTTACTTTAACCTGGAAAATTGACACACAAAACAAAGTATGTTTATATACCAGTTAATAAATATCTGCTATGATATCACATTTGATTTTGAATGTCACTTCCGATTAGGCCAAGGCTTCTCTTTTGTCCTTCCTGCCTGCACCGATGCGGAATTACCTCGTATGCTGACATTCGTTCAGACGGTTATTCAACATTTCAGGTAAAATTAATAATAAGAAATTATACTACCTTGATGCACCTGGTGTGACATGCACTTTTCATCTCTTCAATGTAAAAATATCAATCATAAATATTATTCCATAACTAAAGGAGGAGCAATCCGGAACCATCATGTTGATCTTAGTAAACCTCCTCCAAATTACTAAGAAAAGTCAGGCTCTGTTTGTACGTTACTATGGTAAAAAGTCCTTTCAGGGGGCGGCCATTTTGTCAGTGAGTGATGTCATAGTGCATGCCACTAGGAGATGTCACCTTTTAGTTTCCCTTAATTCTTCCTCTTCATATTATCAGTGTGAATATTAATAGGTGATTATGAAAACAGTGTCAATAGTTGGTCATATAACTTGAAAACCTTGACTTATTTTAGAATCAACATTGGCAAACCTGTTATTTCTTTTCCAGGAATATTTCAAACAAGAAACTCACAGATGGATCTGAACAGATTCCAGACACAGATTTACTTCAGAAGAAGCATTCTGGTGAGAAATTTTTTTCCTACGAAATGTACAATTTTTCTAGTGCTTGACAAGATCAGTGTATCCAGAATGGTCATAGAAAGCACAACAAATTTGAAAATATGTTGTGGCAGTATTTGTCATTTGCTCAGTGTGTGTGTGAGGGGGTTGGGGGGGGGGGGTTACAGGGTGCTGGGAGAGTATGGAAAGGAAGTGATGTGCTTGCCAACAAACTAGAAGGCACTATGGCAATTTTGCCATCATATGCTGTTTGTTATTTTCAGGCAACTACCACCATAGTAACAATCATATACAAATGTGACTCTCCAGGACTTAAAATACATAATAGGGGCTCAACACATCTGATGGCACCTCCAGATGTGTCTCTTTATTTTAGAAACCTATAAGATATCAGAAATGCAAACCAATATTTATGATCAGAACAGCTCAGGCATCTGAAATTCAGATTTTTTTTGGCCTTGCAGTTTTTCTTTTTATTTTTTGTTGCTTTTTTTTTTTTCTTCACCTTTTTTTTTTTTTTAATTGGTTTTGGAAAGGTTGGGGGCCTTGTTTTTTTTTTCTTGGCGGGTTACCTTGAACGACACCAACTAAGGGCCCCAGGAGGGGGGCCAATTGGAAGGCTTCCCACCTTGGCCATTTGTTGCGGGAATTGTTTTTTTTTCATCGATATGCCATATGTGTCCCGCTGACGGCATATATGCTGAACCCCTGTTTCACAATTATGTCAAGCTCTGTATTGTGTCATTTCTTCTCCAATCATCGTCATATGTCTTTTATTTTATTTATTTTGTTTTCTGGTTCTTCCAGCAATGGCTAAGTCTCTCTGGGGTAACATCTATCCTTTCATCGAGGCTTGCGCCCTTCGGCAGACAGCGCCACCTATGATTGTTGACTTATCGGTATCCTTCACCCAGTTAGCCATTGATATGTGAGTATCCATGGAAACAGATATGAACAACAAAAACTTCTGTTGGTCATACATGCAACAACCCCCCCCCCCCCAAATCTTTCTATTCATATACACTTGTTTGCAACCTGCTTTTCTAAGGGAGATAAATATAAATAACATAAATATAAATAAGATAAATATTGTTATCTCCAATCATACATGTAATGTAGTAGCTTGGGCTGACATAAGTTTCTATAACGTCACACTACATTGTAATACCTCATTCTGTCTCATTCTTAGGGATTCAAAGGTCGTGGAGAGTAACGTCCATCATCCCAAAGCGTCCACTCTGTTTGAGTACTATGGTCTCGGAAATCGAGGAGTACACCACAGGTAAGGAGCAGTTAATGTTCGACAGTGTTTCCACTTAAAATAGTGCATTGGTCTATGCAAATTCAATGCGTTGTTCCTTTCATCTCCAAGGCATTAAATCAATCAAACTTTTATTGCCTTACTTTTACCTGTTACTCTCACTTTTCCATATGTAAGTAAAGTTTTCCCATTTAAGGGCAGAAAATTAATCGTGACAGAAGGCATCTAGACCACCTGCTTTTATTTATCGGAGTAAGGTCATTACAAACATCACATAAAGTTTTAAATCGCTGTATCAGGAGGCACCAAGAAAACTGACATTTTTAAGATCCATGATCTGCATGTCCTTCCTATCGTTCGTTCTCTTCATTGCTTTGCTTGAGCTTAAAGAGAACATCATTACAAACAGTATAGCCTGAAAATGTGCTAGATAAAGCAAAAATGGTCACATAGGTTAAAACTGTAAGCACCATTTTATGGTCTTCTTCAATGTTGATTGCTGTCAGATTATTTCCAAAGTATTTCATCTTCCTCCAATTTGGAATGCAGCCTTGAGAAAAGTCCTTTGTAAAAGTTAAGCACTTTAAAAACAAATTTGGTCAGCATTGTTGATCTTTAATGCAAGCTTTAATATAGTGTCTACACTCTGTGCTGTTTTGATCTTGCAGTATATCGGCTGGTTATCTCTGCCGTCTTCTGCCCGACCCTGCCGTCACAACTTACCTCAACACACACATCGGAACCAGGTGGCAGCTGAGCGTGGTCCAAACTTGGTTTCGTTGCAGTATGTCACAGCCAGGCTCATCCAATCAGCTTAAAGATCTGACTGACTTAGTCTTCAAGCATCCACAAATGTCCGAGATTTTGAGATACACTACTCAGGTAGGTCACTATTAAAAAACAATTCTTCACTGTTGGTGCATGGAGGTGGAAAATGGGGTTTGGGGGCGGGATAGGGTAGTTATGGACTAGCATGAAAGAAAGCAGAAAAATACCTTCCCAATTCAAGAATTTTACACATTATATAAAAACAACCACACAGATCCAAACAACGGATAGGTAAAAACTTACTTGTAGTAAGTTCCTGAAAGAGAAATTTGAAGATGATAGGTGCAAAGAGTCAAAGTCGATTTCAATTGGCTTAGGCACTCTCGTAGTGATGGGGAAGGTGTGTTGCCCTGTGGAAATTGTGCCCTCATCTCTACCTCCCTCTTTTAAGATTCTCCTGTCTACCCATACTTAAAAATTTGTCTGAAAAGCAGGTGTGTTTATATCACAACCAGGAACTGCAACACTTGTTTGAGATTTGTTGAGAGAGGGGGGGGGGGGGAAGAGCAGG
>KN887440.1:62877-81813 GCA_000934455.1 Apostichopus parvimensis | reverse complement strand
TCAATTATGTGGCCTAGTCGGGTGGACACTAGGAAACGTGTACCTGAAAGTTTCAGAAAATGGTTTCCTAAAGTTCGAACCATCATAGATTGTACAGAGTATTTATCGAGACACCATCCGCGCTGGATATACAAGCAATGTGCTGGAGCGAGTATAAGCACCACACCACTTTAAAATTTCTTATAGGGATTTCCCCAACAGGTCTGATTATGTATGTCTCCCCGTGCTACGGGGGCCGTGCTTCCGACAAACACATAGTCAAAGACTCTGGGTTTCTGAACTTTCTAGAGCCATACGACCAGGTCATGGCAGATCGAGGTTTTAAAATCAGTGATGAACTCGCTCCATACCAGGTCATGTTAACCATCCCGCCAAGTGCGAGCAATAACATGCCAATGAGTGGAGATGACGTCAAAAGTACATCCAGAATAGCGAACGTGAGGATTTATGTTGAGAAAGCTATTGCAAGGGTAAAATGGTATCACATACTTGGCACAGAAATGGAAATACCATGCCTTGCATTATGCGATGACATCGTAGTTACATGCTGCGCTCTTTGTAATCTCTTGGAACCATTGACCACACAATGACTCATTTCACACTTTATTCTGTGCGTTGGAGAGGTGTCATGGCTAGAATAAGAAATTAAAATAGTTGTCTTCTTTATTGACATATCAAGATTCAAGAATTGTACATGTGTTTGAACGTGTGAAATATATAATATAAAAATATTAAAGTAACAAACGAATTTATGTGAGTCCAGTTGAACAGTTTATTAATGAGCTTTCATTTATTTCATAAGTATGCAAGTTTTAGTAGCACCATAACTTTGACAACCGTTCTCATTTCATATACTCTAGTTCAGGTGTTGTGAAGTAGGAATCTATAAGCTAGCTCAAAATCAATACTCAGAATAACTACGAAGGATGAGACGTTAAGACCTACACGTTTTGTAGCACTTTGCAGCTGTGTCAACATTGTAAATTTCATGCACAGAGTGAACACACAAATTCATCGGAACCCTTATAATTCGCACATTTGAAGTGATACCATAGATCACATTTGTCGCAACTGACACTATTGTCCTCGTTTTTTCTGCATTCGTTCTCATTACAACAAACTTTGTCACAAGCAGGGCAGACATACGTTTCAGCAAACCCTAGCAAGCAACGAGCCATGTAAGTTTATAAAATAGTATTAACTTTTGTTGAACGTCAAACCACCACGCAGCATCTGCGAGGATTGTTTCTCTATGTGGCTGTCCTTTCCCCGTCCAAACACAAAAGTAACCCCTTCGTAAACCTGTAACAGCTAACTGGCACTGCACCTGGTAGTAATATTTATGACTCCTTTTCAGTTGTATAACGTCATTGTTCTTCTCCAGAAATCTGTTTCCTTCAACGCATCGCTAATCACTTCTCCTCTAATAGAGAAAGGACATTTACATTCCACTATTGCTCTCTCATGACATTCACAACTTGTTATTCCGTCAGGACTGGCAGCAATATAACGAATATTTTATTTGACAATCAATCCAGCGGTTTGTACAGCAAAGTCTTTATGTTTTGGTAACTCTGACTTCACAAGGGTTTCAACTGCGTCTTCTCATGCTCAATTCCACACTTGATAGCAGGAATAGCACTTAGGTCTTTATCTTCAGTAATAAGTAAATGTACCAATGGCGTAACAACTGCATTTTTGTTTTTCAAAAGCTCATCGACCTTCTTACTCACACGTTTACAATTCGAAGCTGTGAGCCGTCCATTACGCTGTTGCTTGAAATGTGTAGACGCGGCTTGACCTCTTGTCTGCTTTTCTATATTGTCTACTTGTTCTTGAGTGAAGATAACCTGCTCACACAATTCTTTTACTGCTTCTTGCTCTCGGTCACAAAACTGAGCTGCAACCATATCTGCAGTTTCCTGGATAGTCGGGGGTAATGAGGATGGCTGTTGTGACCCGAGCTGGTGAGCTAAGCCCGTGAAAATAACAGCGGTGGGTGCTACTGTCCCTAACCCTTGTAAAAATGTACTGATATCACCTGATGGAATTTGACGTTCACATGACCGTCTGGGGTCGAATTGACCCTTAAATGCACTTGCCTGCTGCCTGTCAGCAGTAGATTTTGACGAAGTACTGTCTGTTCGAATATCCATATTTGCGACCCTCATAGGTTTAACCTCTTTGTGTGTGCCAGAATTCCATTCGCAGCTCACTTCTGTGCATGATGGCTTGTTGAGATTATTGCTTATAAAGTACAGCTATTACATGATTACATGTAGTGACATATCCTGATCTGCAGGAGCACCATGATATAATTATGTCACCAGATTGTTCTGCCATGATCCACACCCTGTGAGTGTGACTTCGTACTTTTTGCTACGGAGTTACCTCGCATTTTAAAAGGCATGACTGTGTACCAGAAGGGGCGGTCCACCAGATCTTACCAACGAATCTACTGCAAAAGTAGGAATATGCTTTTTGTGTTTTATGCTTGCCTACATAGTCCGTATTAAAATCCCTCGACTTCAGAATGTATGCAAATATCTCCCTAAGTCAACAAGTGGCCACTTACTCACATCAGAATACCAATTTTCCTGCGGTATATTTAATGGGTCTTTCAGATTATGTTTGACTAGAGTAGCTGTATACTCTCTCTGCAGGTAGGGTGGGGGGGTTGTGGGGGTATTGTCTCTGCAGGTCGGCGGGCGAAGGTTTTTGGCTCGCTTGACCTGAGTTTCGTTTGTCAGTATGGGATGGTTCGGTAGTGCCGTTTGGCCGTGACGTTTTGTATCCCGCATGGCGGGTCACGTAAAAAGCACTCTCTCTGCAGTTTCTCTTTGAGAAGTTCATCAGTCAATTTGGTGGGTACCTTATTCTCCAATGCCACGAAAGCCCTACCAACTAATGCTTGCTACGGTCCCGAAGTGTTTATGCCTCGTAACAAGAGATACTTGACAAGTTCACTTTTAGGCATTTGTAGGAAATTTTAGTACTCCTGGTGTACATCGTCGCTCTTCCCTTCCCCGGTAGAGTTCATACTGGCCACTACCTAAAATAGAGGGATAAAATAATGTATTGGGCCCTACTGATATTTAACTTCAAATAATATCACTGAATCCCCCGCCACCACCACAGAGCCTTACCCAACTACAGCTTCGAGCGTCAGGCTGCACTCATAGACCTAGGCTAGCCGACAATGGGAGGCCCTGACTGGGTGAAAGATATATAGGCCTACATAATTTGGAGGAACATCAATATGAGCCCCCCTTATAAAACAGCCTTCATTTGGCTCACTGACACCGTTCCCTTCCCCTCCCCATACGGGTACGAAGTCCCCCCCCCCCCTCCTCATGTTATGTGGATAAGGAACTGTTCCATTGAGTATAGGTCACCGGGAGCGTACGCAACACATGATAATAGTTTCCATTTTCGATGACATTACCCGAATTTTGTGTGATGTATTTCAGGGAAATTTTTGATATCCTGAAGCTATGCAAACTCAAGTACTCACCATAGACATCTAGGCTACATCCACAGCCGCCTCAGGAAATGGTCGGCAGAAATCGGCGAATGAAATGAGATTTATCGGGAAATAAGTGTTTGAAATGTGGACACTTAACAAGTTAGCTAGGCTATCTCGCTGAGTGGCATCGATCGCCAGGCTGATGAAGTTTCATTCATCCCGAATATTATTCATTTATATCTTCCGTTAGGCCTACATTTGATGGTTTGAGGTAAACACCCCTCCCCAATACAATACAAGAGAGTACAATAGCCTACCATCCGATTGTCGAAAAGATTGCCCGCTTCATCATGCAGAATAAAATGCAAAAAGGGATTACAAAATTCCGTCTACCCTCTACATGGTCACCTAACATGACTTTAAGTCAAAACCTAGAGGACTACTTGGAAGCAACACAAACCGAAATGGCACGTGTTACTATCCGAAACGCAAATAGCAACACGCATAAAGCGGAGCACTTTGCACTAAATGCAATTAAAAAAGATCGCTCTATTATTGGCAAACCCTTCGATAAAGGTAGAGGCATTGCTATATTGAATCACTCAGACTATCAGGCCGAAATTGAAAGGCAACTAGCTAGTCACCACTACGAAAAGTTAGAAAGTGATATGACTTTTGAAACTAAAAGTTTAGTCCAGGAAACACTAATTGAAATGTTCTCTGCAAAAGAGATCGATAAAAGCACCTTCGAGTACTTGTCACCATATAGCCACAAGATCCGCACACCTGTGCTACCAAAAATTCATAGAGCACCCCCGGCTAACTCAAAATTTGCCGGTAGACCGATAATAAGTGGTAACGGATCACCAACCGAAAAAATATCGGAATTTGTGGACTATTTCTTGCTTCCCATTGTAATAAAACAAAGCACCTATGTGAAAGACACAAATCACATTCTGCAAATTTTGGAAGCCACCCCGTTACCAAAAACGGTAGTACTTGCTACACTCGATGTCGTCGCCATGTATACCAATACTCCCCAAGAGGAGGCATTAGATATATGTCAAGAAGTCTATGAAAAGACGGAAAAAAGCGAATATGGAATAAATAAAATATCTTCCATATCCATGCGCAAACTAATTGAACTTCAATAACCAATTCTATCTACAAAAGATCGGTTGCGCCATGGGTAGCCAAGCCTCTCCGGAAATCTGCGATATCGTCATGCATAGACTTAAACCAGATTTTACCGACAGATAATAAAATCTTAAAATGGCTCCGCTATAGAGATGACATTCTATTGCTGTACGACGGTACACATCAGGAACTTGAACACCTGGTAGAAAGGTTGAATGAAATTCATCGCTTCTTAAAGTTTACGGTAGAAATATCACACACCGAGGTAACATACCTAGATTTGAAAATCTTCAAAGGTACAAGGTTCCGAACCAATGGGTTATTAGACACTAAAGTCCACACCAAACCCACGGAAACCTTCCAATACCTCGACAGAAACTCTGCACACCCACTTGCCACTTTTAAAGGCTTCATTAAAGGGGAAATATTACGATACGCACGTCTCTGTAACAACGAGACTGATTTCTTACAGAAAAAGAACGCGTTCACAGAGAAACTGTTACTCCGTAACTATAAGAAAGAGGAAATTGCCACAGCCACTAAAGGCATAAAATTTGAAAACCGTAGGCATTACCTCACTACCAATCCTAAACAAAAGGAACCACCACTGGTGTTCAGGCTTACCTATACACCCCATATCAAAACCACGCATTTGAAAAAAGCACTTTTGAAACATTGGCACTTAATTTCGCAACACGCGGAATTATCCAAACTGTTTCCAAAAGAACCGATTCTTGCCTACAAAAGGGCCCAAAATCTCAAAGATTTACTTGTTAACTCAAGGTTTCGTACTAACGAAGAATCAGCTGACTCTCAAGGTTCACACGAAGCTCTTTTAGATGCTCTTATAGATGCACTATGAGTCCATAAAAACTCGTGCACAGAAAATAGATGCATTTTGAGAACGAGACGTTCATGCCGAATATAAAATATTCAAAGGCTTACTACTGATGAAGCTCCTCTTATAAAAGTTGAGAGCAGAAACCGGTCTAGTTGGTCATAAGAACCTACGCTAGTCTTTCTTACTATTAAAAGTACACTCAATTCACCTAATAGGTGCAATTATGTTTCACCATGGGGAGCATGCTATAAGTTCATGTTCTTCGGGCCCTCCCATAAAAATAATTCAGGTTCTTGGCTACTTCGTTACGTTAGATAGTGTAAAACCGCCTACACTCCCATTTCACACCTCAAGACGTCCCCATCGAAAACTAGGCGGCATCTGCTGTAATATACAGTTGCATGAGTCTAGCAGACAAATCTTGCTTCCAGGGTCAAGTCCTACCAAGATGCCACCTACTAGAGTACAGTAGTGTAGGTATTTAAACGACAGTGAGCTTGCCTTATTTATAGTCCATTGAGTCACAATGTTGAACAGGCTGACCAGCAATGAACAAAAGAGATGATTTCCAAAAGAAATGCTGGTCTGTTGATGGTGAAAGGCAACTGAAGGTTGTGTAGTAACATCAGCTGAAAATTGTAAGTGCAAATGTTTTTAGATGCTCAAATTTCGCTACATGTTTAATTTAACATAATATAATGCCTACCTTTAGGGCTGTTAATTTATTAAGTGGAATTTTAAAAATGTCTGTTGTTTCTTTTACGGGCAATGAATGAAGGACTTTTACAGCAATGAGAGCAATATAGAATACAATTGTTCGTACGTTCGCTGTTCAGTGCGCATTGTGTACACTGCATGACATAAAGGCAGTTAAAAAAAATGGGCGGGAAAATAAAACATAGTGGTCCATCGGAGGACCAATATTGGTAGACCGCTTGTCACCGTCACTTCAATTGTCAATAAATTATATACCAGCGGTCCACGGGAGGGCCGCTGGCAGAAGGCCGATGTCGCATAAAAGGCCAAGAAGAACCACCGACGGGCCGCAACATTTTGCATACTGGGTTATCTGCCATTTCTCAAAGCACCTAGTGTGAAGTTGTAATGTTGTCCAATTATCTGGCAAGCTGATATTGTCTCTCTGGAAGATAACGGAAAAATGGGAGAACTCCTCTAAGATGTCGATGCGTATGGCCATTTGTAGAAAAAAACCTAAATGATGTCATTCTTTTTGAGCCAGCCTCTAATTTTGCCAGCATCCTCTCGCTTACTATCTTGTTGTTCATCACTGCCAGCATCATTCAAGTGTGCTACAACTACAAGGAAATTTCTTTCCAGTGCCAGTAGCGCCCGTCTCCTATGGTCTACCCACGTGTGCCATCAACAAGTGTTGGCCGTAACACTGACTGCTCAAGCACGTCTGCCAACTCATTAAAATAAAGTGTCAATCACAAACCTCCGTAGCGAAATAAGTATCTCTGAATGCAACTTTAGCAGCGAGCTGTAGTCTGTGGGCTACACAGCTGATGCACATTAACCACGGCATTGCATGATTCAACTTTGCAAGTATGCCCTCATTCCTAATAGCAGCTTCATCAGCACCAAAGCCAATGAGATTCGTCTTCCATTTTGTATTTCCTCTCTCTATGAACATTGTGTTGATACAATCCAATACAACATATGCTCTGGCATTTTCAACATCTTGAAACCTTAATTAGAAAAAGTATATTTTTCTATCATTTTAATCCAGCATATTACCCTACCAAACAATATCAGAAAGAGTAAGTGTATATTATATCAACATTGCTGCCATCTGTCAAGATACTGATGTATCGTACTGAAGATAATCTACTGATATTATCCTGGCGAATATCATCAGCCAGAAATTTTGCAAAGGTGTACGAGCCTGTGTTTGATTGATGTAGGTGCTACGAAGGTAAACACCATGCCTTTCCTTCAGGTTTATGGGGGCGGTAAAGTAGGTGAATATTTGTTCATGGTTCTGTCATGTTCCTCTCTATTCATTTTCGAAGCCCAGATTCATATACGTAATAATTCGAGAATCACATATCTTACATAATGCTCAATCACTCTATTCTCTAATTGTATTTCTTTATACCTTAGTCTTCTCAGGTTTCTCATGGAAGTTTGTTTACTTTTAAAATTAAATGCGCTGTTCAAAAGTATGCATTTACTTGCGATACAGATACTGAAAGCATTTATGCAGAAGAGTATATGATCTATCAAAATAATGTGGTCTTTTTAAACCCCTCACAAAAAGGTGGCAGGCAATTATGACCATGAAACGACCAAGTGCACGTTTTGTATTCACTGGCAAAGCACAACCCATGGGGTCTAAATACATCGACATGTAAAGTAGATGACACTTTGTAAATGAATAATACCCAATGCTGTTCGTCTGCACAAAATGGAGATAAAATGATGTCGTAATGCTGATATAAATTTTTCGTCAGCAATCCGGTCGTTATCTAAGCTCTAACGCAGTTATTCATCGTTAAATCTTCTTCAGACATTTCTTGGTTGATCACAGTGGGGAGAATAAGAGCTTTTGATTTGCTATTCTTAGATAAAAGTGTAAGGTATGAATTTAATTGATGATATTACAAGACAACCATGACGTAGGAGATAGTAGTAGTTCTTCCCCTTGTTTCAATAAACTTTCATTTATAAGCTGCTTTATTGTAAGCACACTAATGTTAATATAATCACCTGCTAATTCAATGCATGTTGTTAAATGAAATTCACGCAAATGAAATTTATCAATATAACAAGGAATTTTTTCATTGCGTTCGTACCAACAGATTAATCGCTTACTAGTCACTACATTTCTACTCAAATTTTCATTAAATGAAACCTTTTGTGTCATGAAATCATAGCTTGCAACAAATATGATACGATATTGCACTCGTTGAAATGTTGTTTGTTTGTCCATCACATTTTCCTGCTGGAGGTAAAAGTTATCGGCCACTACCCTTATAGTCTGCAGAAGAGTAAACTACTTGGATGTAATTTGGGCAAAGTAGAAGATAACTCTTCTGAATATATTCCGGATGATTACAATTTTTCCTTCTCTACAATCCGTGAAATATGTTCCTCAACCATTGACGAATCACAAAAGTTACCTACAACAATACAACATTTAAATTTCGTTAATAAACCTGTACACGTATTACAAATGCAACACCTAGTGTTAGAGAGAGAGTATACGCAGTAATATAATTTCGGAACTTATGTGAAAGCTCATTTGCAACATTCTCTAATGACATGTTTTCACCATTGCATGTTGCCGAATCAGTGATGGATCGAAAACAAAATTTCAGCTTGGGAACGATGCTTTCGGTTTCAGATACTTCAGTAACATACATATTAACACATTCGTCCACTTCCACAGTGGGCCTAACGTTACGCGACTTGTTAGCAGTTTTGTGTAAACAAATATTTGAAACATATTTTTCATCGCTTATTATAGGGCATGGTATACCAGTGGATCGTGATGGATCAGGACAGGAATCTTTTGCATCTGACTTACTCTCACTTCCCGTAGTTTGTTTGAGACTTTGACTTGAATGACATAGTTCATAGAACATACTATATGCATCTGATGATGTCTCAAGTTCTGAATATATACGACAAACAGAATCATCTATTACAACTTACCTGCCGCCTTCTTCAACAACACAAGTGAAATGTCCTGATTTAGATGATTCCCTATGATGCTGAATCACTGAATGCAATTGATATTGACCATTGTTCCGCTTTTAATTTAATCCAGATTAATAAAGTCTCGAATTTTAATCTGTCTATGTATTTTCTGGTTTGTCACCAAGTACCTGTTTGTAATGATTACCAGCACCCTCCGGCGCTTCGTACAGAGAACTTACATTTGAAATTGTTTTCAGTTAGAAGGGCCATGCAATAACGTATATACAGCGCGTTTAGAGAGGGGTCTGTATCGGGGTTAAAACTTTAAGGACACTTTTGGTTAACAAAACTGTCCATGTTTTACAATGCAACACCCAGTGTAAGAGAGAGAGAGAGTACGCAGTAACATAATTTCGGAACTTATGTGAAAGCTCATTTGCAACCTTGTAGAATTCCTCTTTTGACATGTTTTCACCATTGCATGTTGCCGATTTAGTGAGAGCACGAATACACAATTTAAGCTTTCCAACGATTCTTTCGGTTTCAGATACTTCAGTAGCATCAATACAAACACATTCGCCATCGGCATTTTAAATAAGCTCTTCTGTTCCCTTTCGAGGGGGTGGTGATTTCATTTCATTTATTTCGTCTATACATAAGAACAATAGAAGAAAGTGGTATAGTATAAACAGGACACTAGGAAAACAATAGTAGTTTATCGAGCTAGCGACGAAAAAAATAGAAAAGAAGGTAACAAGAGTAGAGATAAATAAACATGAGATAACTAATACTCAGTCCGCGTAGTTTTTAAGTAGGTGGGCTTTAAGTTTTCGCTTAAACGTTACATAAGATTTAACAGTTTTTATATCATTTGGAAGCACTTTCCAGGTTTTATAGCAGTACTTGTTCAAGAGTAGTTTACCGTGTTTCGAGTGATTTCTGCTAACAGAAAAATGGGTATTATTCCTCGTACTGTTACGAATGTACGCGAAATTACAGGGATTAACAATATGACTAAAGACACGGGGAAGAATATTGTTGATATATAAATAAAAGAACACAACTTGAGAACATGAATGTCGCTGACCTTAAGAATACCAAGGTCTTTGTGCAAAGTACTGGTAGGATAACGTCGATGTTTAAAAGTAATGGTTTTTAACATTCTATTTGAGGATTTGTAAAGGCTTAAGTATGGTAGCTTTAGCCATGCCATAAGTTTCAGCACCTTAAGAAATCTTAGAACAAACCAGTGAATAGTAAAGCTGAATAGCTACAGAGGGAGTGAGCGAATCCCCCAGGCGATAGAAAATGCCATTAAACTTAACAAGACTATTACAAAGGTCATCAATATGATGCTTGAATGACAATTTATCATCAATCATAAGGCCAAGATATTTCACGCAATCTGTTTTACAAATATTAGTATTATTCAATACAAAATGCTCTGGACACGAATGATAAACATCTTTGGCATGAAAAATAGTAAAGTTAGTTTTCCCAAGATGCAAGGTAAGCCTGTTGGCATCAAACCATTTTTTGAGACTGCTTAACATTGATTGTGCTTTAAGCACGATATTGGTACGGTTTTTGTCGTGGACAAAAACGTTTGTCATCAGCAAAAAATCTTAAGGACTCGTCAGGTACAACATTATTAATATCGTTTACATAGATTAAGAATAACAGCGGTCCTAAAACAGATCCCTGTGGCACACCGATATTAACATTGGAACACGTAAAATAAGTACTGTTAACATACATCAATTCCTTCCTGTTAGATAAGTAACTATGCATAACATTCTCACCATTATCTCTAGATAAGTACGAATACAATTTTTGGTCTCTAAAAGGGCATGACTTGTATCAAAAAAAGGTATCATTCTTGTCCAAGAATATTCTCAGACGTTTCTCGATAGATCTTTCTTGCAGTTTATTCATACAAGGTAGCAAGCTGATCGGCCGCTAATTTTCTGGAAGAGTGTGATCTCCCTTTTAAAAAATCGGGATGACTTTTGCAACCACACGTGAGCACAAGGTTGAAAATATGACAAAGAATTGGAACAATTATATGTGAGATGGATTTCCAAATTTTAGGAGGATACCATCGATACCAGGTGATTTTCCATCTTTTAGGGAATGGATTTCTTCAGAAGTGATGGCCGAAAGAAATATAGTATTTGGAGTACCAGGCTGCATCAACTGCATACGATCAGAACCATTACCAATATCATGACCAAGTTTTGTTGCCAATGGTTGAGAAATACTCATTGAAAGCATTAGCAATGCCAATGTCATGATGGTTGCATTGTCATAAGTGATATTATTAACTATAGAGGTAGACTTCCTTTTCTTCTTAAGAAGTTCATTAAGGACAACCCAAGTTTTTTGGGTCGATTGCTGCCTAGCCTGAATGATACTTTTGTAGTAGGATGATTTGGAACAACTGATGGACTTGTTAAGAATATGCCTGTACTGTGCCAAATTTGCTTTCTTTTCTGGTGTAGGGTTCTTAATATATTTACGAAACATGGTGTTCTTGTGGCTTATTTTAGATTTCTTTCGAGACATTTTGACTCGTGGAAAACAGGCATCGCGAGTGGAACTAAGTATAGAAATAAAAGTGTTGTAAGCGTCATTAACATCCGTTAAACCATAAATAGATGAAACATCTGTACCATCGATTGATTGAGTGAATGTCGCAAAATTATGACTGTTGTAGATCCTAACCATTGGTCTAGTCATTTTCCAGTTGGTATCAATGTCACTGATAATAGAAAAAATTGGCAAGTGATCACTAATATCACAATATAAATTACCAGAAGTGATATCGGTTGTGTGACCAGTTGGAAAACGAACAAAAATATGATCGATGAGGAGTTAAGTCTGGTAGATAAAGTAATTACAGGTGTGAAGAGATTGCACCTCATAAGATTAAAATAACTATTTTACTACTGCAGCAATAGTATTGATTTTAAGGAGATCAATGTTTATGTCTCCTCCAAAAATACACATATCTTTGGACTCAACAGACACTAAAAGTGTCTAAAAGGTATCTAAAGTTGAAATAAAGTGATTGATATTACCTGTAGGATGCCTGTAACAAACAACAAACTTGTAGCACTTGTTGTTGCATTTGACATCCAGCCATAAATCTTCGACTTGGCAGTTGTTACACTGACAATTGAAGTTACGATTAATTACATTCTTCATGAAATTAAATTGAATAAACTTACGCTTATAAAAAATGCCAACCCCTCCGCATTTAGTGGGCGGGGATACAATCTCAAACGCATAGTCAGGTAAAATATTACAAAAAGACTGTGAATGGCAGCGAGCTATTTCAGAAAGCATTATAACATCAAAATTATGAGAGAGGCAATCCAGAAAAGCAACAAGTTCAGTAAAGTTTTTTTGTAAGACTCCGTATGTTTAAGTGGAATACAGAAAGGTCTTCAGTAGTGTTACTTTTGATGTTGGTGAATAAATCATCATCATAATAGTGACAGGAAAACTTACTGGTTTCAGTATCTTCATTAGCGATGTGTTCTACATAAGTTTGAAAAATGTTGTTATCAATGCAATGATTTTAGAATTAGCAGAGACATTGAGTAAGTTCTGGAGTTGACTGTTAGTAAGGCTGGTGAATGGAGGGAAACAGGGGTCATCGTTGACGGGACTGGTTTTGCTTTCGTTAGGATTGAATAGTACGGCTTCGTTTCGTGGCCTCCTCACATCGTCATCGTCATCGGTTTTCTTAGCATAAAAATTAGGTCTTTACCACCGGAAGTAGATACCTTCAGGCCAGATGTCAGGGTCCATGAAAACTGCAGGGTCGTCGCATTCAGCCTTGATTTAAAACGAGCTGTAATATTCGGAATACTTGCTATTAAGGCGTTCAACAGAGACTGAAAGTGATAGCTTCTCTTTTAGGTTTGTTTTCAGCTCTTCAGGTGCTACATCTGGGCTGAAACGGCTTGAAAATACATTAGCAAGTCGTTTACGTTTGACGGAGGTGAAGTCTGTAGCACTCGCTTTACCCACCTTTTGCTGTCTTCTTGGTTTTTGCTTGTAGTGTTTTCCTTTAACGTCACGGTGACTGTCATTGTTATCTGAGATTAATCGCCGCTTACCTCCTTGGCGAACAATCGTAGACCATGCAGGATCGAGGTGTGTAGTACTCTTTTCAGTGAAAGCGTCGGTTGCTAAGGGGATGAATTCGGTGTCCCCAGGCTCTTCACTGCTGGTCGTGTATTCTGCGTTGAACTAGCCAGCTCGGATACCCTAGACCGGGAGTTGGTCGGCTGAGGCGGATCGTCGAGATAAATCAACTTCTTTTGAGGAATTTTGAAATGGTTGCGACAGCAAGAAAATAACGCGGTATAAAATTTCTGCATTGTTGCTCTGGGTCATATATATCAGCCTGCCAAATTTGAGATCAATAGCTGCTACGGTTGTGGAGTTTTAAGCGTTTGAAAAATCGTCAATATGCAAATTAGCTATTTTGAGAAAAACAAAGCAATACATTATAATGTACTTTCGAAGTGTAATATACTGCAGTACAGTACGTAAATGAAGGATACAAAAGCCATGTTAAGGTTTTTTTTTTGTCAACTGTGTATTGCTGAACATAAGTGCAATGTAATGAACCTTATTATTTAGTTTGTTAATTACTATACAAGTTATATTTGAAAGCCTTTTGTTAGCATGCAACAAGAAACGCCATACTGACGACAGTCAATTATTTTGTCAATGTAGGTTATCCTTTTACAATAAAAGTACAAGAAAATACCAATTAGTATCCTAATTACTGTTAATTAATGATTTCATTCATATATGAGGGAATAAATCATGTACATTGCGCTTGCCGACAGAAAATTTTGACATAGCGACAAGTCACCAACTGTCGAAAAACATGGGCAATCACAGCCTGCAAACTTATTGATTGATTGGTTATGAATAAATTACTAATCATAAGTAATTATTCGTTATACAGCCCCACCCCCTTTCAGAATGCACCAGCCTCATATGTTACCCCTTCAGTGTCTGTAACGGTCGTGGCAAGACGAAAAAATGAGGACGGTTTCGAACAAATGTTGTGAAGTCACCGCAATTTATTTCTCCGCAGTCGCATATAGATTCCATGACTCCATATCTCCGTAAAACTATCGAAATACGAAAATAGAAAACTTACAGTACTAAATACAACATTTTTATAGTTGGTTTTTTGGCACAAATAAAACTACACAAATTTCACTATTGCACAAACATGAACCAGCAAACACACACGAAGAAAGCATTTAACTTATAATATATAAACACCAAAATACCTCTTTAGCCCTTTAACATCGAGAACATCCAGAAACCACTATTACGAACAGCATTACGTGAACAGCATTACGTGGCATTACTTTCCAACCATTTCGGATCTCAGATATATAAAATTACGTATTCTGGCTAGACGCAACCAACGCCAGTAAAAATTCAGCTATTTTGCGACTTATAATGTTTACTGTGTAAGTGCTCATTAAGTAAGCGTGGGTACGCTAACAGACAACTCTTGTCTCAACGAGAGTATTCTTATTTGACACCCATTGCGCAATGCAAATAAACTATAATATAATAATATCAAAATAATCGGTGGAAAAAGAAATTACGACGTGGTTCAGTAGGAAGCCAGTGGCGATGAAGAAAATGAGGAGGAAGCCGTTATCGATGACGTAAGCCTTTTCCTCGCCCCCTCTGACCAATACCCCTAGCTCCGCCACTGACTTTAAGCATTGTAATCAGGTCTGAGTGTTTGTGTCTTCAGTTTTTTCTCTCGAATAGGGTCCTTGATGGGGACTTGAGTGTCCCTCCCTATCCCTTTTTTCTACTAAACTTAACTGAGGCATCCTTACACAAGGCTAGTTGAAGCTTTAATAGAACATGCAAGCTCGGGCTTGAAATTAATATGTATACATATGACCTTTCTCCTGCACTGGAGAAGGAAAGTCCAAGAAACACAAGGAAGAGTCTGCAGCTCCAACTTATCTTTTTAATTAATCCGTATTAAATTCATCATGAAGTTCTTTCACACCCTCCAAGAGTTCTAAACACATCTGTCTCCTCTTGTCGTTTGTAAGCTTTAAATTAAGGGTACATATCTGGTCCTCAATAACCTCTTGGAGATTTAATTTACAAAGGCTTGTCACGGAGTAGGTAAAGTCTTCATCCTCTTCATAACATAGGAGGGACATTGGAGAAAGACTTTCCTTCCAGGAGCCTGGCAATTTCCTTTTTCCCCCCTTAAAAAGTGGGACCCTTTTAATGGCCACCGGCTGGTCATCTCTAAGACCAAGAAATATCTGGGCACCATCGCTTCCTGAAGCAATCTTTTTCAACTTATGGTAGAATAAGTTTGCCACAGTTTCTTCTACCTTTGGCATTCTTCATGAAAAGAATATCTTCAGCCCATCTTCCAATCTATAAACAGGTGCAATATGAAAAAATAAACGAAACATTTGAAACTGCAAAAATGGCATATTGAGAAATGCATGCTGCATCTAAAACTAGAAATACAAAACTTTGGTATTGTGGGCAGTAGTTATGTTTTGAGACCACTTGAACTCATTGACTTACGTTGTGCCTCACCTTGTATTACTGTAAACTTGACATGAATTTCTCACCCTAGTAGACTGATACAACTTTAAGGGTGCTAGGATTTTACCAATAAAAAACGTTTCAAGTAACTTTCTACGTGTGCTTTTAATATTTCCCAATCACCTACTAACGTGCCTTCTGCTGAATTGCACAGTCAAAAGTGACAAGGTGTAGCACTTAGCATCAAAAGTTTCCTTCATCAAAATAATTGAAATAAATAATTAGTTATTAACTTCGAAAAGTCTATAAGGGAGGGGGGGGGGTTCTAAACATGTTTATCCAACCTCAGGTTATATGAGACCTTCATGACACTTTCATATTACAAACAACTTTGCACCTTCGGAAACAGTTGAGATTTCTTTGTTATATATGCTAAAGCTAAGTTATTAGTCTAAAGTTATGGGCTGGAAGTAAAAAGAATATGATACAAGGTTGAATTGGTTATCTGCAGTTTTGTAAACTATAAACAGTGCCATTAAGTTATGCAAAACCCCACAAGTCATGCATACATCCACTAAGTCAACTATCATTTAAACAACTCATCAAATTATTGCATGATATTGTATAGTGTTTCCTCTTTGAGGATTATTTGGCACTTAACATAACCCCACTAGTCTCAGCTTTTTTTTTTTAGGGTCATTCTGACCACACACAACATAGTGCGAAAACAAAATTCTTCTTTTTCAATTCAAGTGTACATAGCAGAAAGGTGTATAGCAGCATGATCAGGGTCAATGGAAAACTAAAGCGAAACTGCCAATGACATCGCACGTTGTCAAAGTGGCTTAATCATCATCATATCCTGTCCATGTATGTAGAAGAGCCTATTCATAAAAGAGGAATAACTAAAATGCAGGCTTAGTGTTTGGAAGTTAATTAGTGAAAACCACATTCAACCACCCTTAAAAGAGTTAACAAAGAATGCCTTTTTTTGGTGATATAAGTGTTCCATAATCTCAATTGGAAATAGTCAATAAAGTAAGGTTTTATATGGGTAACGTCCTGTCATGTTCACAATATAAAATTGACACTTACATACTGGCTATCTGAAGAATCCAAAGCAAAGCTTTCCAATGGTAAGACGGTACGACGGTAGTGCTTACTGAAGGCTCGGTTGGGATGCTCCCACCAGATTCTATGGGCCTTATGTCAGAAGATGCTATGGGACTGCTGTTAGAAGGTTCTGTTGCCAGAGGTGGTGTGATTGCTAACTGCAGGTAGCTCTTTCACTTGTTATTGAGGCCTCCTTTCTTTGCTACAGTTAGGGACAAGAAATAGAAATATATATATATAAATACACACAAAAATATATTACAAAAACCAACAATCAAACCCTATTCCACTTCGTGCAGTCACCCCTCAGGGCGCTGTTCTCAGCCCCCCTCCTCTACACCCTTTTTGTAAACGATCTAAACATTCCTCTTTCAAATTGCAACTGTAGTCAGTACGCTGGAACACCAGTAAAAATATTCATATAACCGAATTCAATCTCAAAAAAGCAATTAAAAATCTCGAAAACTGGTGCTCAATGTGGAGAGTAAAATAAACACCTCAAAATGTAACTTACTTATTTTCTCCAAAATCAATCTTTTCAACACTTCAATCACTGCCTCTCCCAATGCAACCTTCCTCGGTATCACTTTTGATAATAAATTATCCTTTAACCTACACTGTAATAGAACTGCAGAACGCTGCTGGTCCCACTTAACTACATCCAAATACTCTCACACAAATATAACTTCCCTGCGAAAACCACTATCCAAATCTACAAATCCAAAATACAACCAATTCGCAGTTACGGAAGCATCTCCTTGCTTACCATTTCAAGTTCCAATAAACAAATTTTAAATAGAATCCACACCACAGCTTATCGGCTTGGCCTAAAAATCCCTTCTGCGCTTTTTTACGTGCTAAGAAAACGGACACGGACCAAAGGTCAACAGAACCAAAAACAATCCCAGTCTGTAAAACAACAAATGAAACCCATCAATCTCTCACTAACGCAGCGTTTAACGTGACGCGAAAAGGACACGGACCCAATGGCCAACAGAAGCAAAACAAATAAAACACTACAAACCGGCCCCAAAAAGGCAACCCCAAACCACAAAAAATAAAACCAACCTATATTATGTAACGACCACACAACCCCCAGACCTACCAACTAACTGACTCCAAATTTCATCCGGGGAAACGCCGTCCCGATAGTAGTGTCGAAAGGCAGTGTCGGGAAGCCGTGCATGGTCCGCCTCCACGCGCAACCTAATGTCACTTTGCACGAGGGGGACAACATCCTCTGCCCTCCAGACGTCCCCATCGAAAAGTAGGCGGCATCTGCTGTTCCAGATGTGTCTCCGGATGACAGCGGCAAACAACAACAGCAGATCCCTAACCCAGGTTGGGCACACAGGGGGCAACAAACCATACAAAACAAAATCACTACTAATGGCCCACTGTGTGCAACCAATAACACCAATAACGAAGGCGTGAAACCAATCCCACACCAACCGGACAAAGGGACACTCCAGCAAAAGGTGTTGCAGTCTCGATGGCTTTACAGCCCACACGTGGACAAATCCCATCACCTAATTGCCACCTGACTAGGCGAAAATGGTTATTGATGAGGACCCCATGTGCAATCCTCCACGCCAAGTCCCGGAGACGGCTATCTAGTGACTTACAACACACAGACCGCCACACATCTGGAGAGATGGCGGCCCGGCAAGCCGACGGGCACACAGGCGCGAGCATTGAACGAAACAATGGTGGGTTATAACACAGAGGGGGCCACGTTCAGCAGAACATGTGGCCCAACCTCTTCTTTGATTCTACGAAGAGAGTCACCAATCTGAGTATAGACCCCAGAAGGGCGTGTCACCTTTGGCCGGTTATTGGAAAAGGATCCGGGCCAGTGGTGGCAAAAAAGAAACCCACCCCAGAACCTAACAAAAAAGGCAAAGAGAAACGAATGATTTTCAAAAGCAACAAAAACACCTTTCAAGAGGAGAAAGCGCAGTTTAGATGGTAGGTAGACCAAACCAAGCCCACCGCTCAAGGGGGTCTTATACAGAACGGTCCTTTTGACAAGGTTTGGTTTGCGCTTTCACCAAATGAAATAAAAAATGATCCTCTCCAGTCGCACCAAGGCATGATCCGGTGCGGCGATCACCGTACCAGGATACCAAAGGAGAGGAAC
>KN887440.1:37831-61155 GCA_000934455.1 Apostichopus parvimensis | reverse complement strand
CGGTTGGGGGCATACACATTGCACACCACCAGCTCACCCCGCGTGAGCCTTAAGTGTATGCACACCACCCGACCTTCATGGTCTTTCTCCACTTTTCCCACACAATGAAAAAGGACACCAAAATTACAGTCCCGCAAGATGCCCCTGATCCAAAAGAGGCATAAAGACCTCCTCCCCACTCCAAGGACCAAAGATGAACATCACTCTCACAAGATATGTGGGTCTCCTGCAAAAGGACCACATCCATTTGGAGCAACTTGCAGTAAAATCCGCCGCCTTTTGGGGGTACCCCTCATCCCATTCACATTAAGGGTGACGAGGGATAAGGTGTCTGGTGTCATAATCTGCGAGGTTTTGATAATACGGGTCTTTTCAGGCCCTTTGCGGTGTTCCCCCTTTTCCTCCGAGCGAGCAGAGTTCTTATCTCCTCGTCAACCATGGTCGAGTGGACCTCCCTGTCAGGAACAGGAGGTCCACTAGCGACCATCGTGTCCGGTATAGCGGAAGCGACTGCGGGCAGGGTGGAAGAGCCGGTCGAGTCAATGAGATCAGTGGCCTGTTTCGTCTCGTCAAACCAATCTGAGGACTCCTTAGCCACAACTATTAAGGCTGTAGTGCAGTCCTCTATTGGCGAGACAGAATCTGGGCCACTTAATGTCTCTTGGGCCGGTTGACTCGGGGCCCGACTAGTATCACCGATAGCGGGCGTAGCTACCGGTGAACCAGTACAAGCGGCATCCTGCTCCGCATGCCTCTCCGCTAGTACCATCTCTGCCATTTTGTCCTGCTCTGCTTCAGTGGGTAGGCTGGCGGTCTCGGCAAGTTCGATCAGGGACGAGGTGGGACACGAAAGGGGCAACAAAGCCCTCCACCAGTGTCGGACACTGGGGCGATGAGAGGAGCACCAGGTGTTACGGTTTGAAAGGCCGGGACGGGGACCGCTTCAACTACGCCCGTAGCCACTCTCGCGGCGTATGAGCGGTCCGGGCATAAACGAGCGAGATGGCCCGTTTTCCTACACGAGTTACATACGATATCCCCTTTACACTCGGCCAGTGTATGCCCAACCTGTAAATAGCGGCTACACCGCTTGTTCGGGCAACCTGGCCTCATGCCCTTCCAGCCCACACCTCCAACAAGTGCGAGGCTGGCCCGGGTATGCAATGTGGGCCCTGTGCCCATTAGCCCACAAGGTAGAGGGGATATCGGACTTGAGTTGGACTCTAACTCGTCTAGTCCCGGTCTTTACACCCTTACATTCAGGGAATTCCGGCTCCTCGTAGACGGTTACTTTCCCAAAACGCCCCAGTGTCCGCACAACAATCTGTTCAGACATGGAGGACTGTCACCCACACCGAACTGTCATACGGTCTGACCTTCAGTCCCTCAACCCCCTCCAACACCTAGACGCCTCGGACGCGGGCAGCCTCCGAGGTAAACCGTACATCTAAACAATTCCTACCCCGGAGAGGTTTACGCTGAAGCGCGTCCACCTCTCCAGGGACCTTTAAAGACCAACTATAGAGACCAATTTTTTTTTTGGAGATTTTCCATTAATTTGGGAGTTTACAAAACCATAATCAACATGTGTCAAAAATAAACCTGGAAAAGCTACTATAACCCATCCAAAAACGACCAGGAAAATGGACATTTTGGGTAGTCACGTGACATGAACCTCTGAAATGTCTGAAAACATGTCTGAAAACAGAGATTGACCCAAAGGAGCCTCTGGTCACCGTGTGACGTCAAAGTTCGTATACCGCGAAAATGAAACGCTGATATAGGCACTGTTTATACACAGATAGCGAACAATTGTACTGTATTTGACTTCCAATTTTGAGCGTTTGAAAAGCTGTTAGCTTAAAACAAGAACACATGAAGGTTAAAAAAATAGTTTAAAGACAATTTTGAGAAGAAAATTTAGTTTAATTGGTTATTTTATTAGCAAAATTTCCACTCAAATGGAAGCATCTTTTACATAGCGGAGCGTCAATAGGTCCGTACGGTACAATATACTGTACAACATGCAAGCAGCTTGGCGATTCCGTAATACAATTTCATCGCAAGATACCGTAAACTGAACAGAAGAATAGACCTAAAAGATGCCTCATGCGTGATATGTGACGGAAAATGGCTTACGTTACTGTCAACAAATTACCAAAAAGACACTAAACATAATCGAACAACTACAAGAAGACGCTGACCCGAATCGACCAGGGTAGCATATACATGACTAAGCTTCAGCTGAACATAGTAATTGTTTTAATATCCAAAAGTACAAACACAGAAAAAGTATCTTTTCAATAAACAAAATTTAGCAGTGAATATCCAAATCCACGTTTCTCGTTCAATCCTGGGCGAAATACTACCGTGACTCTGTGTTATTCCATAGAGTTAGGTCTAGTTGACCTGTTACATCCCACAATCACAAGACAGTCACTAACGAAATAAAACGTCCGATCGCTACATAGAACCGTTTTTATTCAACTCCTTGGACCATGCAGATGCCGGAATAAACATAACGGACAATATAACACAATGTATCACGAACTCACGATACTGGAATACAACAAAGGAAATAGATAAATGCGATGAAATCCTAACATGATTGTTTACACATGCTGTGAGCCAACTCACTACATGTACTAACAATGCTACCCTATAGACACGGTATATACACGGTCATCTCTTACAGTAAATATTATACTGTCAATTGCGTGATATAATGTTACATGTAAGGACGTCCAGAGCTTGTTTACGGTCAATTTCACATTAGCTATGTCCGACCATGGTCCGACACAGCTATCGACGGTATATAATTTTCGCAGGATGAGACATTTGCAGCATACACAGAGGCAGTGCCATGCATGTGGACTCATGGGCATGAGATACTCCGGGTGCTGAAAAATCTTTCCGCGTGGATCTCAAAAAATTGATCAAAAGTCTGCGGCGTTTTACGTCGGTTCTTTTACTCGGAAATCTAAAAAAGCTGATGCTTTTGTTGGATGAGGTATAACTGCAACCTCCAACAACACATAATTGTAGCATTTCGGGGGGAAAGGAGTAATATCGTTAATGTTTTTTGGCAGCTCAAGTATACAACTTAACACACTAAAAGTATTGTTGTGAGTGAGGTATACAAACAGTGACGTCACAGGGTCACCTGATGTCTTCGGAATGTTTCAGGAATGATAAAAAGCTGACTTTTCTTCCTATTTTTCACGTATTTAACGTCCGAAATTGGTAAAGTTAATTACAGCAATGTAATTGGAGTGAGTTAAGGATTACATACATGCAAAATGGTGGGATTTTATGTTCATCGAAAAGTCTCCATAGTTGGTCCTTAAACCAACAGAACGCAAAACTGAAAAAACTTGTCCGGGGACGACCTTAGCCTCCCCCGAATAACTCAACAATACGATTTTGCTGTCACGGCGAGCCGCCATGACAGCTAGGGGTGTGGCAAAGCCACGCACCTATACGAAAACCAAAACGAAACAAACCCAAAACACACAAACTACACTAAACAAACTGCAAACTGCAAACGTAAAAAAAAAAAAAAAATGTGGTCAGCGAAAAGTGGAGAGCAGCCGAAAACACGTCCGCACTCCACGAAAGCAAACAACTAATATATACCTTCTTATATAGCTACCTCTCACGTTCTCCTCGCAGGAAACACAAAATCCTTAGTCACCCTACTCGTATAATTCAATACCAAACTATATAAGAACAACCTAGAGAAAGATCCATTGGTCAATAAACTCCGATTGAAACACAATGTAGCATTAACTTACTTCCGAACAAACCATCACATCTCTGTATTGAAAATTCTTACTTAAGCCTCATCCCAATAGAAATCCATTTCCTAAGTGGGTCTAGCCCCCAAATTCCATGTGTACTTATACACTCAGTACAATACAAAAACCCCAACTAAGTAGCAACCACTTCCGACCCAAATAATAGAAACCGCTGTCTTCAAATCGCATTTACTTAGAAAATCCTTCCCCCTTTAGTAATCCCTACCTAATTGGCTGTTCAGTTCCGACCTCCTGTTTAGTTATGGCTTCTTTACAATGTTTATTGAACAACACTTTTTAAGAAAAAGTCGCCTAGGAAAGAACCTGGGCTCGAAAACCAAACTACTGAACGGCTGATCCGCTTCTAACCCCAGTCCCCTTGCATCGGGACTGTGACTGTGTGATCATCGTCAGGTGTGCATCACCATTCCCCTCGAAAAGAACAGATACTACACATGATCTAAGCCAAAAGGCCGAGAAGCAATTGAACAATACTTCACTTCTCAGCATCTCCCTGTTTGAATAGTAGACAACTTTCCGTAGAAAAAAAGTGTCTATTCTACAAAACTTAAATATTATCCCCCTTAGAACCTCTTGCGAGATCTAACAGGGGTTAACTCTTTTTTGTTGTTACTGTCTTTTGTACTCATACGTTAATATATAACGGGCAAATCTAAATGGGAGGTCGAAAAGGGGTATATTCCTATTTTTTCAAGGGACAAGAACATTTGTTTGAACAAACTATTACAGTACATATTTCATAGCATCCTATCATTTGCAAGACTCATATTCATCTTGGCCCCTGTAACAGTATGACCCTTTAGTCCTACCTGTACTAAAACTCTTACTCCTGTTACTGAGGTGTCATCAATTGTTTAGAACGTTGGCCACATATTAGGATTATTTAATCACCTTATTAATCGGCAACTCATTATGTACCATTAGAGCACAGTTACTTGCTATGTGCTTGTTCACCGTTTATATCACATGGGTATCAAGTCTTTCTTAGAGTATACTATGTTCTAATTAATTTACTTAATATTCAGCCTTTGTAGTTTCTATTTTCAAGTTCAAGGGTGTTATCGGATCGATCGTTTGTTAATCAGTTAGTTAATCTCAAGATACATTTTTGTAGTATTGCTATTAGAGGTAACCTACTTTATCCTCGTCTCCTTCTTACTCAGTCATAGTTATGCTATTTTAATCATAAACGACATTGTCAGCACGTCACTGTTCTAAGTACATTCATTATCCTATTTAGTTTACTAATTAAACTCGTAAAGCTGTAGTATTATTTTGAATCATTTATCTTGTTCCACAGTTTTATCACATAAATACAAGCGGGGAAATTCAGAAGCTACATCTGTCTTTGCCGCATTTTTTGGTTAGCTGGCTGTCTAGCGAGCATATCCTGCGCGAGTGAGGGCAGCACAAGTGCTGTATGTATGTATGTATGTATGTATGTATGTATGTGTCTTGGCAGTGTTGCCGGTGTTCAGTACAGTATTCATTCCGCGCGTAACACTATTATGTATATAAAGGATAATGTAACATTCTGTAACAATATTTGACATTCTAGTAGAAATTTTGGGGAAAAAAGGAGCAGCTATGTATTCTTTCAGCAGTGAAATTACACACCTGGTGAATTTTGTTTGCCTTTAATTGACAGCTTTCTTTTTTTTAGGCGACGCCAGAGCCTCTGGCACAGTGGCTTGTGGTGGTTTCCAAAACTTCTCAACTACTTCCTCGTTCACATCAAATGCCTTCCCAGTCTGGAATATCTGTTGAGAGGAAATAATTTTTCATCTCATTTATGTGTGAAGCATTAGGAAAAAATTATGGAGTATAATGTTTGAGATATGTGTTTAGTTGAGTCCATCAAATCAATGTTCTTTGGGAATGATGTAGTTACTGCATTTATCTTTCATCTCATTGAAGTTTAAACTGTTTTAGAAGATCATATGTTATGTAGAATGTTTTCAATGTGTTTGAAATTCACAAATGTCCTCATCAGGCACCTTTTTTTTGGTAGATCCTATAGCCATAAGGGTTTTGCTTGTATTAAAGTTAGTGATTCCTGCATCTGGCAAGCATTGATGCCTCATCTGCCGTTTTAGTGAAATGTGGTTCAGGGTTTGAACATTTGACATGTCTGTTCTAGATGCAGTTGTATGAGGTGATTCTTGTTCTTGTGGAGTTTTGACTTGGAATACGTCTTACTTATTTCTTACATTGATGCGAATGTTCTTATCTGTTTTAAGAATATTGATTTGTTCAAAGGAACACAAGGTATTAATAGCCGCCATATTTTACCAACCAACTACATCAGAAGTTATCTTTGAGGAGTCTTCATATAGCGTCAGTCGGTTTGTGCCATCCTCTTGGTTTGTGTTTATGCTGTACTTGTGGATGACAAAGAATTTGTTTGTTTTTTTAGTTTAGTGGCCAAGTTAGAGGTGTGCGTGCCTGCAGGGTTCTGAATATATCCCTCAAGTATGTCTTGACTCGAAGACAAGGCATAGAATGCAGCGTTGTATCCTCTGCTGGTGGATTCAGTGAGCACGTACACTGTGTAAGGTTTTGAAGCCATTTCTGAAATGCAAATGAAAAATATCAGGAAGATCTTTAAAATGTGGTGGCAAATCGCCATCACCATCTAATCGTTATTTTCATTGTCAATCAATGCAATCATCTTAGTTGTATTTTTGGTTTGAACGCCCTGTGTGTTTTGGAAACTGTATCGCGTAAAACATTCCTAAGGTGTGCTTTATTTGTAATAGTAACCTTTTTTGGTAATATACCTGTTGCAACATCTTAGTATTTAATTGTCTTGTCAAAGTTACGCTTTGTTGTCCTTAAATATACTAGGTTTTCAATGATGGCAGCCTTTGCTCAAAATTGTTGCTGTATTTGTTACACTCTAAAGGAATGTATATCATTTCTCCAAGCAACTTTTATTGAAATTTATTTCCAAAGAAGAACAATACATGATAATTAGTAGATATATACATGTAGGATGTAAATTGTTATTCCAAATGCGAAGAACATTTTGAAACATATTAATGTTCAGAATATCAAGAAAAATCTCACAACAATGTCGTATATAAATTCAACAAAATTAACAAATGCACAGGTATGTCAATTAATCCAGTTTGCACAACCAGTGAAATTATCCAAGTTTGTTAACGTTTTAATTGTGTTGTGCAACCATATAAGTAAATTCCACAGCCTAAAAGTGAAATCATCGCCTCATTCTACCAAACTATGTTTCCTTTTAGTGTCATCTATCACAAATGAAAGGTGACATGCAGGGCTGAAAATAAATTTTTTTTGTTGACGATGGCGGGGGCTCTTATTGGTGTTGCGAGGCCTGTTTGTCCTACCATTGGCTAAGGCAAAAAAGAAAGGTAATACATTTTCAAAGTGTTACACCAATTCACTCTCTTTATTTCGACACCCAAATAATAACGTTTGATAGTAGACTCCTTATTCACGACAGGTTTCTCCTTCTTCTCTTTCCCCTTATCTGATCCACCAGATGCACACTTGAAACCAACTCTTAAGTTTTCTGAAGCGACATGCTATACAGGGGCGTCGAAGCGCCGGCGCGAAAAAAAAAAAGAGTAAGAAAAAAAAAATAAAGAACCAAAATGAATCTGGGAGGTATAATTTTTAATAATTTTCAATAATGATGACGACTGAGTAGGCTAAATGTGACTACTCTGGCATGGCAGGGGTCTTGTTTTTAAGCTCGGCAAGTGCCATTTCCTGCAATCTGGGAGGCATTTTTTCACAATTTTCTCTAGTTCGCTACGCGCCAACTATGGTGGCGCGTAGCGTAGTTTGACCTACCAAACGTCCCCCCGATAACTATGATAGATGCCGTACCAATCTCAAATAGCTTCCGACGCCCCTGCTATAGCCTGTCGTTTTCACCCTACTTGATTCTTTCAATCATGGCGACCCATAATTAATAAGTTACTGTTATTAAATGTACCCAATAATCAGTTTCAATGTGGAAAAATATTTCGCAGCTACAGCACTACACTTCTCCTGAATTGTCACTACTCTAATGCTACTAAAATATTGAATATCATGGGAAGCTTATGAAATATCGTTGCAATAATGTTGGGAACGTTATGAAAATGAAGAGAAAATTTTTCGTAAAGGACCCACTTTGCGTATGCTACAGCGTTCTGTGATAATATTTTGTCTCCTGCAGGCTGGATATGCATCGGTAACGAAAAACATGCGAATGACGAATCAAATGATACAGTAACGCTGTTGTTTGAAATTCACGGTTATTGAGAGGTGTAAATTAGAAAAGAAATCATGGAATTACGCGGGAAAAGCTCATGCCTGCATATATTACCATGGTAACAATCATACTAACCGCGAAGCAAGATTGCTTGTGTTGTCATCATCCTATTATATTGCCTTGACAAATGGTTTATCGAACCCACGCAATATCACACTAATATACCCCCCCCCCCTCCTCCCTCCCCCATTGGTTCATATGCCTGTATCTTTTTATCTTGTTAGTCATTTGATTAATTCCCTAAAATCGAAACAAGTATGTTAGTTGTTCATGAATAACCCACATGGCGCTATGTCCTACGGTCCTACAAAATCAGTTGCGGTCAAAATTTTTGCTATTAAAAGTAGTCGGAAATTTCTCGTAATTTTTTTAACACAGACTGGCATGGTCGTTACTATGACGCAAATCTGTTCCCTCCTGCCTTTCTATTTAGGTATATATTAGGAAACACCGCAGGAGCTGTCAATGTTAGCTCACTGGGACTGGGATTGTTTTTGGTTTTGTTGACCTTTTGGTCCGTGTCCGTTTCTTTGCACGTAAAAAGCACACCAACCACAGCCGGTGCCTTTTCTAGAATTAGGTCTTTTTTTTATCACATGACAGTCTTTTTGTTATGTATTTTTAACATCAATTGGAATACATACTGATTTACACTATACTTCTATTAATTTTGGAGGGAAAAAAGGCTCGCTTATTGCTGATAGGAAGTCCCAAATTTCTAAGGAAAAAAAGCTCCTCCACCAAACCCCACTCCCGTCTCACCTGTCTCTGTGATCCTTTTGCCATCTCAAAATAATGTTTGGCTCCCAAAGTCACATGCACTTTGCAATCAAGGTTTCATATTTGCCCATAGGACAATTGGAAGGAACTTTTTAATATCCTTCATATCCTATGATATTGCAAGAGAAAAATTACTTGGAAATTGAGATTCTTATATATAGAAGTGGCCAAATACACCTCATATTTTGTGTCTCTTGTGTTCAATGTGATAAGAAAGGAAAAATAACTGTAAACAGATATGAAATCGTATGAATTCTTACTTGAATTTTCCAAGGCTAATTGTCTACTCCATAATCAAACACCAATTCTTGGCCAATTTCCACATCTTTGACTGCAAATAAACACAATGCTGGGCTTCCAGATCCCACGTCAACAACTTTCATTTTGGCATTTTCTTCACTGGGTTACAATTTTTAGACTTGCAATAACCATAGCACAGTTAATTTCTTTCTGGTACGGCTCATTGCCTTCTTTATAAGGTATATGAAACTTATAACCGACATAAGTACCAGTAATGTAGTATTAACCTTTGAATTTATTTCAAACTTTGAAATTATGTCAATGTGACTGTACCCTCACCTCTCTTGCTGTGTTTATTTTTTAATTTTTTCATTTCCATCAAATCTTCTGAATATTACACAAATATAATGGTAAAGTGCTCTGATTTGAGGATAAATAATGGCATGCAATGTTTTATATATTTGATCGCCTTCCTTTCAGATAGCTGGGATCCTGTGAATAATAATTGGACTACTATTAACTGAACTAGTGTAAAGTGTCAGTTGCTTGTGAAAGAAATAAGGATGTGTTTTGTTATTATTTAAGGTCACCAGAGCTTAATTTCTTAGAAAAATTGTCCAAATAGCTGGTTTGGAAGGTGCTGAAAAAATTCTGTTCATGAAAAAAATCTTTCTCATCATTTGAGGGATAAAATGCCATTCTTTGTAATGGCCACCTTCATAGACCGTTATATGTGTGCAAGAGAATGCCTTACTGTACTGTTATTATACATTTTTATTATCCCTGTCACATGTGCATGCAGCTGGTCAAGTTTTGTATGTTTAGTTGATATTTCACTATAACTGACCTGAAAAGAATGATAGATTTCAGGAATTTAGGCCCTTTCTTTCGTTCTAGTTTTCACCGTATAATTCAAGCCTCAACCAAGTTTCTATATATGTACCAAGGCTTTCTTACAATGAGCAATATATACTTCAATTAATAAGTCAAAAGAATTCACTACTAGTGTGATATTGCAGGCATTGTCTCTGTCAGATAGTCCCCATCAATCAGTTTTCAAGTTCTGCACAGTGGCATAAAATTCAAGAGCCAACTAGCCCATAGCATACATAATCCCTGTCCAATGGCGTATATATTAGTCATTTCTCTACCATCATAGTGGGTTGCTAGTGAATTGTATGGTAGTGGTTCCAAAACACCACAGCCCAAAAAAATGATTTGGTTTGATAGACTTGTATGAGCTAGCTTGAGGAGGTAAAGTGCACAGATTTTATGTTTTAGAGGTTTTTTTGGCCTTAATTTAATGTATCATTAAAAGGCGAGTGGCCTCATATTTCCAACAAATTAGTTCAATTTGCATATAAGTATATAAGCAAGAAGACTATGCACATATCTTCGAAAACTTGTCTTGTATCAGTCATAACACATCAGTCAAAAGTATTGTAAGAAGGCACTGCAGTATACTCTCCTTGAAAATCAAAACACCTAATGAAATATTTATGACCTCTGTTGTAAAGTATAACTGAGCTAGCTAGGTCTATATGGTAGGACATCAGTATCGTGGGCGACATATTGATGTAAATCGACATATATGGAGTTGCTTCCACTTATACCAGTTTCAGCAGACTTATACCCCTATTTATTTCACATGCAGTCGATTTAAACTGGTATATATGACGATTTCAATTCACATATACCATTTAAATTTTACACATCATCGATTCAAATCTACACATACCAGTTTATATCGATGATAAGGCAAATTAATCGGTATGTGTCAATTTAATTCAGTAAGGTTGTTCGTTAAAGGTCATTTGCTACCATCTAATACCAACCAGTGATGTCTTTGTTTAACAATATGTCATATTTGTTAACAAATAAGAAATTGGAATGGGTAAAGGCGCACAATCCTTTAAATCTGAAAACTATGCCCCTGCAAGATTCTCACCTGCATTATTCAAAACCAATTCAAGATTATGATTGCTGTTATAGCGGTTGTGGTGCAACTTTTATTTTTTGCAATGCAGTTATAGACATAGCGTTGACATCTAAGAGGATTTGTTGAGCACTGTTGACTTCTGTAAATATTTTGCATAATTTTGCATAAATGCAGGAATTTGAAAGTTGTTGCGGTGGGTGTTACTGGGAGGGGAGGGGGCTCATTATGCAAAAGTACTACATCAATAGATTCAGTCTGATTCTTCAAATATTTTGCGACACTACTGTCCATCATATTGTAGTAACTTGTTCATTAACAACATTCTATCCTCAGTGCATATCGGGACACTACTGTCTGTCATAGTGTCCTTTTTTAAAGTATGTTGACCTCATATTAAAGACAACAGTCTCATATTTTAGGCCTCCAACACCCTTTATATTGAGTTTTTGTTAGGTCGATCAAAATATGGTTTCCAATAGTTCAAATATGGCCTGTATGAGTTTTTTAAGGCTGGAACTGTAGCTTAACTGCAGCTAATTAACACAAAGGGCATCTGATAAAGTATGGAGGTGCGAACTGATGGCAAAGTTTTGAACTTTTACATGTGTAGGATTGCTCAGTCTAAGTGAATGTTTCTTGATACTCCTACTTTTATTTTTAATGGCTTGTGTCATATAGCAACCTCCCTGACTGTAATAGATGCAATATTTGCCTAACTGATGGCTACCAGGAAAGGAAATAAACGGAAACTTGTTTCGATTGGCATCAAACTTATCTTTCATCATTTCTTTGTATTTGTTTTATCATATGCTTCCCCTGTTTTCTCTTATCTTTTTCTTAAATTTCAATGTAATCTGGTATCATCATTATGCCATTTCTTTCTTTTATGAATTTATTTTTAAGTCACTAGTACAGACTCTCTGCCCTACATTACCACAAGCTTGCAGACAGTATAGTTGCGCAAGCTTGTCAATTGATGATTATGCAATCTTGCAGTAAAGTTGCGAAAGCTGACCATTTCCCTGCTGCACGTTGAAACAAGCTTGTGACGATTGCGAGCTTAGCGCATGCTTGCAGTTGGAACAAATGCAAACAAGCGCAAACTTGTGTGAGGTAGCGCAAGCGTGCCATGCTTACATTATGTTTCGATCTTCTGTACGCGCTGGACAATCTAACATTGGATTTGTGCAAGCTGGCGCAAGCATGTTTTTATATGATTTTGAAAATCCAAGAAGTGTTTGATGTTCTTTTAACTCTTCCATGTGTTGTTAAATTTACACAGAAGTTAAGACATGACAAACAACATTGTTTAAGTCTCTTTGCTATAACAAAGTCTGTATTGAAAACAATCTGAAGACAGCTCAAAAGAAAGAAACATGAACTAATAAGCCTTTTTGGAGTTTAACCCCCTTCTAACTGTAGCACATTTGCTGTTGATAATTGAATTCATTTCCTTTTCTATAAGGGCAGGTTTTCCATCTCCCTTCTAACTGTAGCACATTTGCTGTTGATAATTGAATTCATTTCCTTTTCTATAAGGGCAGGTTTTCCATCTGTTTGTTTGAATTTCTTCAAAATTTCATCTGCAAAGAGACCATTATTCCGTTTGAAGAGACACAAACCATTACATCTTCAAATAACAGAAACGACTAACTGAACAAGTCCCTCATAGTTATAATACCCAAAAAAATGCTGTAAGAAAGCTTATCTTTGGAAGGCTCTCAATTTGCTTTAAATTGACATGAGTTTCAAAGTTCTTAAATGTGAATCATGAGAAAAAGCAGTCAGATCTCTACTTAGTTATCAATATGGGTACCAACCCTTGCACTTGGGGATGCCTCACATTGTGCTTAGATGAATCCATGACAATTTTCACAGAATACCAACCCCCCCCCCCCCCTCTAAACTTGTGTTAAAAGGTGTGGAATTAAATACACAAATCTAAATCACTTGACCTTCAGAAGAGAACCTCTAACCTCAAAGCCCTCCCAAAAATCATATACACCAATATCTTTAAGCCACCAGTAAATCTTGTAAAGTAATTGAGGAAATGGAACAATCTTAATGGGCAAAATGATCTATTACCATGAAAACTAGAAGTCATGCATATTGCATGTGGTTCAAGGCCCTATTTATTTATGCCCCTTGTTCTGTTCATAAGGCCTTATATGTCTCTCTCCACCCCTCTAACTCCTAACCTCACAATTGGAAAGATTAAAAGTTTTAATTTGTGGAAACAACCAGCACCTCCCCACCCAACCTCCCAAAAAAGGCAGTCCCTAATTTTAAAGCCACAATCGAGTTCACTGTGTGGGTTTTGAGTCCCATGTAGTTTCTTTGAAGACACTAAAGGAAATCAGGAAGTCTGGCACCCATGGCACATCCATTTGGCAATTCCTGTGGTGTGAAAACTGCCCCTAGGAGTTTCCTCAGCATTAATTCTGGTTTCTGCCGAGAAACCCGATGAATAAAGGACAGCTGAGTGTAACTCCTCTTCCTTTGGAAAGTTCAACCAGATGGTGGGGAAAAAAAGTCAAAGACATGCAATGGAAATTGAGATGAAATGGAAATTACATACAAGTTTTTCTTTGATTGTTATGCAGTACAGAGCACAGAGTGTAAAAGACATAACCTGATATTTGATTTAAACCGGAAAGAACAGACGTTTCAGTCGTGCTTGTATGTTTTCTGTGTTGCACCATGTCTTTGTCATGGTCAAAGTGAGGCAGCTTAATTCCTTACAATGAAAGTAGCAATTCTCAAGTCCTTCAGACAATTTGAAGAGTCACAGCCCGAAGGGAAAAACATTTTCTCAGGAGTCAAAGATAGGATTACTTGAGTACATGCAATCCATGTGATTAAGAAATAAAAATATACTGAATTTGGTTAAAAAAATCAAAAGATCAGTTCCTCTTCCAGTATATCGTTGGTTCTGAAGATAAACCTCCGAGCTTAAACTAATAACAAGAGAGACCCGCTACAAAGCACGGAAAATTTCAAGTCTTAAAGTCCAACTAACATCTTGGACCACATACAGACCAAGTTTAATATTCACTCACCTTCTTAACCTCTCATGTTGACTTTTTTTTCAAAATTTTCTGACTGTGACATCAAATGACCTTGGCTCAACTGCATGAAAACCAATCATCTAATACCATAAACAAACTTTAATTAACATTCACTATGTAGAGTTCACTGCTGATACACATGTAGCTACAATCACAGTATTTCAAAGTGATGACTGCTGTGCAAAGTATGATCAAGTTCAAACTAAGACCAAAACAACCACCACATGTGTTTACAAAAAGAACACAGTTGAACGTTTTGAAAGATAGATTGACAATGCATGTGCACCAAGGCCATACTCTGCTCATAAATCGATAATAATGCTTGTTGTTTTGGTGCTATATTTTTTTCACAATAAATTGTGAAATGCCAATATTTCAGAAAAGAGGTACAAAATGTGATTGCCTACCAGCTCTGAGTCTGATGTATCTAGTTCAAAAGACTTCAACACTGAACAACGAAAACACAGTTGATCTTTTTGAGGATAGAATGACTATATGCCTGCACAAAGGTCAAAATCAAGCGAAGCAAACCCATTGATGTTACTCATTGTTTTTATAAAAAAACAAATCATTTGTTCATACTTTACCAAAAATATTCCCCAAAAATTGAAAGAAATACATTAATGTGAAATAGGATTGTGGTCTAATCAACCACTCCTGAAGACACTATTTCATCATAAGTTTTTACAATCAAACACAACCTTGGGCTTTACCAGTAGCTCTTGATAGTAAAAACTCCATCCAACAAATCCGTTAGTTGTGGCATACAAACCTAATTTCGATCAAATGCAAAATCTACATGTTCCGAAGCTTTCCAATTTCAAGTTCCTCTGTCAGAGCTGTAACAAATAGAAACTAACTAAAGCCAAGCTTACTTACCTATAGAAAATATTGAGGTGCTTGGTGAAGCAGCTATATTGCACCCCTCTCTATCTATGTATTTCCTCTTTGCTGCGGCAAGTTCATTTTCATGTTTACATTAAGGTCGAGTACTTCCTTCTGATGTATGTCCATCATATCCTTAACTCTAACAGACTGCTCATCCCTTTCATCCCGCATTAGGAGGAGCTGGCTTTCGGCTTCATCCCACTGGTTTTTCAGTTCCCGGTTCTCTTCCGTCTTCTGCCCACATTGTGTGCAATCTTTTAAACTGGAAGCAATAGCTTCCCGAAAAGTCATCCTCTGAGCTTCAAGGGCTTCATTCAGGTTTGCCCTTTGAAGCTACCTTTCTAACATCCTTCTTTGGAACATGGCACTGAGGAGTTTCCCTAGTCAGTTGATCGACAGCTGACTTTCCCTGAGTCCTTTGCTTATTGCCCTCTGTTTTTGGCGTAGTTCACCAAGGTTTTCTGTCAACAAAACATATCAAAAGTCCCAAACGGTAATTATTTTATTAGTTGGACAATTAAATAACTTGGGAGAGAACAACTGTATTGACATTCCATAATTTTCACCTTTTTAAGAACTTTTTACTGTACCCAAAGTTACAATTGAGTTGTATTACGTTCTAGTACTAACAATGTGAGATTTTTACAATTTACACTTTTCTAAAACGAATTTTACAACAAAATTATGGCTTGTTAACAGAATTGCACTGATGTACTTCTATTGCATAAACGATTTTGCAAAGTGCAATCTAGTTGAAAAGACTTAAACACTGAACAACGAAAACACAGATGATCTTTTTGAGGATAGAATGGCTATATGCCTGCACCAAGGTGAAAATCAACCAAAGCAAACCCATTGATGTTCCTCATTGTTTTTAATGAAATGTTTTTAATTTCATCATACTTGACAAAAATATTCAAAATGTGATTGTGGTCTAATCAACCACTCCTTAACACACTATTTGATGTTCTTAAAAGTTTTTACAATCAGACACAACCTTAGGCTTTAACAGCAGCTCTTGATAGTAAAAACTCCATCCAACAAATCCGTTAGTTGTGACATACGAACTTAATTTTGATCAATTGCAAAATATAGATGTTTCGAAGCCTTCCAATTTCAAGTTCCTGTGGCAGAGCTGTAAGAAATACAAACTCACTAAAGCCAAGCTTTCTTATTTACAGAAAATATTGAGGTGCTTGGTGATGCACCTATATTGCACCCCTCTCTATCTATGTATTTCCTTTTTGCTGCGGCAAGTTCATTTTCATGTTTAACATTAAGGTCGAGTTCTTCCTTCTGATGTATGTCCATCATATCCTTAACTCTAACAGACTGCTCATCCCTTTCATCCCGCATTAGGAGGAGCTCTCTTTCGGCTTCATCCCACTGGTTTTTCAGTTCCCGGTTCTCTTCCGTCTTCTGCCCACATTGTGTGCAATCTTTTCAACTGGAAGCAATAGCTTCCCGAAAAGTCTTCCTCTGAGCTTCAAGGGCTTCATTCAGGTTTGCCTTTGAAGCTACCTTTCTTACATCCTTCTTTGGAACTGGGCACTGAGGAGATTCCTTAGTCAGTTGGTCCACAGCTGACTTTCCCTGAGTCCTTTGCATATTGCCTTCTGTTTTTGGCGTAGTTCACCAAGGTTTTCTGTCAACAAACTATATAGTTGCAAACATTAATTATTTTAGTAGTTGGACAATTAAACAATTTGGGAGAGAACAACTGTATTGACATTCCATAATTTTCACCTATTTAAGAACTTTTTACTGTACCCAAAGTTACAATTGAGTTGTATTACGTTTTAGTACTAACAATGTGAGATTTTTACAATTTTCACTTTTCTAAAACGAAATCTACAACAAGATGTTGGCTTCTTAACAGAATTTGCTGGAAGATACTTTTATAGAGTTGCTTTGCCTTCATGTAACAGTGAAGACACTGCGAATTTCAAAACAAAACGAATGAAATCAATGCAATGAATTGAATTGTTCCTTTCTAAATTTGATGAATGGTTGACTTCATATCAATTCTTAAGAAACAAAGTTCTGACGTATGCCTGAAGTGCATCTTCAGGTAGTGACGATCATGAACATTAGATGCTTTTATCACCTAACAACATCATAGCAAGTTTTAATACAATCGGATTTTAGTCTTCGTCGTTCTGTCGTTGATTGTCGGTATGTCGAAGTGTTATAAAGAGGAGAGTGGTTTTATGCACAGGCCGCCAGGGAGACCCCAAGTCACGGGCGGGATTTCTGGTGCAATGACCCCTCCCCTTGCCCCTTTGTTTTTATCACATCGAACCTGAAACCTGAAAAAAAAGTCAGGATAAATTCTTGAAAACCTGAAACAAGTTACATGGTAACCCTCTAAGCTCAAGTGCGGTGAGATAAATTAAGGAGCTGCGATTGTTTACTTTTCAAATGGACTAATAGGATATCGAAGATACAGACCAGCGAACATGATATGCCTTATAATAATGTAGACGCTGGCCGGAGTTAACTTAATTGTTATAAAGAGGAGAGTGGTTTTATGCACAGGCCGCCAGGGAGACCCCAAATCACGGGCGGGATTTTGGTGCAATGACCCCTCCGCATCCCCCTTTGTTTTTATCACATCGAACCTGAAACCTGAAAAAAAAAGTCAGGATAAATTCTTCAAAACCTGAAACAAGTTACATGGTAACCCTCTAAGCTCAAGTGCGGTGAGATAAATTAAGGAGCTGCGATTGTTTACTTTTCAAATGGACTAATAGGATATCGAAGATACAGACCAGCGAACATGATATGCCTTATAATAATGTAGACGCTGGCCGGAGTTAACTTAAAGTTTATATCATGGAACTGCCACTGGCAGTCACACTTGGAAAACTATCAAGTAAACGAAATAATATAATAAAGACGACACAGTCCGTGCGTTACTTTAACAAAATATATATCCGTATGCTCTCGTGGTCTACACAGAAGTCCTTGCCTCAGTTTTACAGAGGCAAGACTTTTAGATAGTTCATTGCACATTGTGAATTGGGTATAAATAGTTGGCAAGCTTTTAAAATAGTTTATCAAATTAGCTAGTTGCCTTTAACACAGTCTTTCATAATTGAATGCAGTTTTCAGTCGTTATTTTACTTTCTACAATAATATGGACAGTCTCTGAAGAAAAATAATTAAATACTACACGTACAATAAGAAAAGGAAAAAATATGTATGTAATATTAGTTGGCATAGCCGTACGACACAACGGCTATTTGTCCCTAGACTACAAAAGAGCTAGTCTTCGTCCTTCTGACCTACACCTGTCGTTGATTGCAACACGGAGTTTACCGAAAGCTTCGGTTGTTTGTGTGCAACCTTTGAACTCTAGCTCTGCCTGCCTTAGAATGGCTTTGACCTTTGAACGTTCCAACTGGTGTTTGGTTACTTTTCCCACACCCGTTACAACTAATCCCCCGTCATAATTATTGTGCAACATCTCATCCGAGCTAAAGAAATGAGGCATCAGCCAGCGAACAAAAGACGTTGCAGTGGATGATCCCAAAAAGTATTGTTCGTACTTGTCCTTGTCTAAATATATAGCGTTCTGACTATCCACCGGTATTTACCAGATTGCCAAGGGCTGTCACACCAATACTTAGCTTACTTCGGTGGGTTTTAACACACATTTTGCCCGGACAGACGATTGTCGACCACGATCCCTTGCGGGTTCCATCCAGCAAACTACAACGGAGGTGTTGGCTGTGATTTTGTAGCAATAAGGAATAGAGTAGATCCAAATGAAAAAGGCAACGAGTCGTGTTCGCCGAGTCACAGGTGCAATATAGGTACACTATCGTTGCGAATACCTGGGGCTATTTTAAACCGCATGAAAGCGCAAACATTGGCCAATAGCAAATTAATTTGTCTGGGGGATTATCGGCACGGTAAATGAAGTTAATAGGGTATAAATTGTGCAGAAAGCTATTATACCGTTCAATCTCGGAGAGTCACTATATCAATACATCAGTTTCAGTCAAGACCAAACTTTTCCGATATAAGTTTAATGAAAGTTCAGCGTTTTATGTGTGATGCAAGTAGAAGGGGCATCGTCGGAACTACCAGATGGGGCGGAGACGTCAGGTCTTCTCCTATCTGTTCGATGGGTTGACTGCGCTGGGGTAACCATCGGGCATGGACGGATTTCTCTCCGATGTACGGTCTTGGGGATCCCAGTACCATCAGCTTGTTTGATCATATAGGTTGCTCCATCACCTGGTCTGGCGGTAACCGTGGAAATCACTTGTCCCCATTCATCTGCGATTTTGTGTCTACCAGGAGGGTGAGATTTGAGGTAAACTCTTCTTCCTAGAGACAGCGGATGGCTCCTTGGTTAACTTGTCATACCGGGCCTTTCTGGCAGAGGCCTCCAGGGCTAGCCTCTCCCCTGCTTGACGGAAAGCCATCTTCAAAACATCTTTTGGGTGGTGGCGTATTTCCTGTCTAACCAGACCCTCGAGGTGGGCCAAAATGAAATCTGCTGCTTCTGTACCTTTCAGTTTTCTCAACTTGGTTGCAGCCTTAATATCATCAATAAAGTCCCCTACCAGATGCGACCCTTCCACACCTGAAAAGACTCTAACTTTCCTTTCCTGCGGGATGACGAGGACCTGAGAGGTTCTTCCATCAGTGGCCTCTTTACTCCTCCAGAGAAGCCAGCCTCTTCCCGACATCCTTCAGAGTCGACATTGTTTTACCACCGTCCTCTTTATTTTGAAATTCAACGCTAAAATTTTGGCTACCCCACTCGTACTACCAAAATGTGATGCCGTAAAAGAGCATCACGAAAGAAGAATCAAAACAGATAAATAGTTCTGCTCCAATTTATTATGGGTTTTTAGCCTTTACTGGGTATAAGAGCCAGTAAAATATAGAAGAGAATAAAGAGCGGACGGATGCGTAAAGCTCTGAAACTTTACAGCTTCTCACATCCCGAATGCGATGGATACAACTTTAAAATAGATATATTTAGAAATAGTTGATTACTCGATAACGTGTTATTTGCTGCAGTGGTTTGACGGCGTGTGTGCAGAAGCAACGCTCACGATAGCTAAAACGGAAGGGATGCTGCACACCAAAACAATACGAACCACTGTTCTAGTGAGTGACACTACAGATAAACAATAGAGTCCACTGTGCTACGCGCGTAGATACAGGCAAATTGTCGGGTAACAGGTCAAACTAGTCGGTACGTATGGAACGCGAAAAGGACCACAACATATGATGATGTTAATGATGATCTAATTTTATACGTTCATGTACTAAAAAACTTACGATCATGTACTAAACACATACGATGATGTACTAAAACACTTACGATCATGTACTAAACATATACGATGATGTACTAAAAAACTAAGATGTACATCAAAACATATACGATGATGTACTAAAAAACTAAGATGTACATCAAAACATATACGATGATGTACTAAAAAACTAAGATGTACATCAAAACATGCGATGATGTACTAAAAAACTAAGATGTACATCAAAACATGCGATGATGTACTAAAAACGTAAGATGTACATCAAAACATATACGATCATGCACTCAAAACTTGTGATGATGATGATGATGAAAAAGTGGCGTATGAATAACCATTATTGTCGTTTGAATACGCGTATGAATATCCATATATAACTGTCTCTTGGGGCGGTGCTTATATTGGATGAATACACGGGGTCGCTATTATTTTGCTCCGTGGTACGAAGGTAAGTCGCAACGTACGTAGTCATATATACTTTCGTCGAAATAATAATACATGTAACGTTAGGGCTAACCTATGCTTTATTTTATAGGCCTGCATTATTTAGCCTACGCGGGATTTTTAAAATAAAATGGACCACCATATTAGATTTCTACATAGCTGAGGAGGGATGTGTTATACTTCTATACTACCATCTTATTCACTCGCCTACGAACGTCAACCTCCAGCAATTAATTGAAGAATTGTCAAAAAAAGCGGTTTTCATGACTTAAATGGTCAAATCAGGTTGAAGGTAAGAATGAAATGTCTTATTTCAGGGCATGATGTAAATTTGGGACGAGGGGAAAACTCTCATTCCTTTCCAGAGAAACTATTTTATGACAACAATCATGGCGTTGTCTGGATAGCGTTATACCATAAATTATCGAACACTCCATTGGCATGAGTGTATAACTCTCAATGGAGAACAGGTTCTTGAAATTATTTAGTGTGCAGGAAAAACGGTTTTTGACACTTACAGTGTTAACATGATAGGCCTATAGTTACGCAAAACTGGTATATAGAGTTCGCTCACTCAACCATGTATACACTAGCTTTAATGATAGCCTATTCCTATATAGGCTTAGGCCAGGACTCAATACATCTAATAAATGCCTGATTTGTCCTAATTCTGGTTATATGGATCCATAATTCAGGAATGATGGATGGATCAAGTCCCATACAGGCCCTCTTGTGGAATTCTAGGATATTCCACTCAATTTTAGGCACTACTTTATTTTTGAAATCCTTATACAAGCCTATGTATAATATATGGTATAATTACATTCCCAAATGTTTTTCCTGTATATTAATCTTTGAATAATATTATTAATTACAGTTAGGGTAAGAGGTAGGGCTTAAGGGTTCTCACTGTGGCAAAATAATAAACAATTGCTCATTTCTTTTCAATTCAGAATGCCGTCAAAGTATGTGCGGACTACTAAACGTTCATCATGGTCAGAGGAAAGTATGCGACAAGTTGTGATGAAAGTAAGACAAGGTATGGGGGTGTTGTCAAATGCTAAGGAGTACACTACCTTGAGGCGCATAGCCAGGGGACCCAGCGACAACTTCAAACCAAGTTTGGGAAGAGGTTCTACTTCAATGGGAAATTTAAAAAATGAAAGTGACCTAGAAAAGTACTTGTTCAAAATGGAAGCCCTTGGGTTTGGACTATCGAGACGTAATTTGAAATCACTGGCTTTTGAATATGCAGAAGTGAATAATATCAAGCATAGTTTTAACAAGGAATTAAAGGAGGCAGGTTGATACTGGTTGGAGGGTTTCCTCTCTCGTGATCCTAGATTGTCTTTACGTAAATCTGAAGGCCTTTCACGGGCCAGCTCAATGGGCATGAACAGAACTCAAGTAATGAGTTTTTTTGAGTGTCTCGAGGATGTCTTCACCCGGGAGGGTTTTTTCAAAAACCTGAGAGATTATACAATGTCGATGAAACAGGCCTTGCTTGGACAAATAGACCGGGTGAAATAATTGCATTTAAAGGGAAAAGGTCCATTGTCAGCATCACTAATGCAATAAGAGGAGAGAATGTGACAGTAGTGGCATGCTGTAGTGCCTCTGGTCAATATCTACCACCTTATGTTATCATGAAGGGGAAGCGAAGGAAGGAAGAATACGCTGATGGCTTACCGCCTGCATCCAAGTTGAACATGTCAGATTCTGGATATATAAATACTGATTTGTTCTTAGATTGGCTTCAGTTTTTCAGACAGCATGCAGTAGCCGGCAAGGTAGTGCTCAGTATTGATGGGCATGCGTCACATGTAAAGAGTGTGCGAGTAATTAACTATTGTAATGAACATGACATCGTGTTGATTTGCCTTCCAGCACACACCAAAGTACCTACAACCTCTGGACAGATCTGTATTCAAGCCACTAAAATTGCACTACGACTATGCAACAAACACATGGATGAAGCGAACCCCAGGAGCATCTATTACAAAATACAGATTTTCAAGTTTGTTTAATGAAGCCTGGGGAAAAACTGCTACAGTGGCAAATGCTGTGAGAGGCTTTAAGGCCTGTGGTATTTCACCTTTTAACCCCAATGCAGTCCCTGATGAGTCCTTTGCACCATCTGAAACTTCAGAAAGAGCCACACAAGAGCCTGGTCCAAATGACATCTTGACGGAGGACGAACCTGGTTCAGATGACATGCCGATGGAAGCTGAACCTGGTTCAAAGGAAATACAGACAGAGACCGGACCTGGTCCAAATGAAGAGGCCACATCAGAGATCAGAGAAAAGGAGCCTACTAGCCTCGATCCGCTAAATACAAGCTTCGAAGACATTTTGCCCGCGCCACAATATGAGCGACCAACTACAAGTAGGTCTATAAGGAAGAAGCAGAAAACTGGAGAACTCTCTACTGCAGCATACTTAGAAGAGATAGAAGAACTAGAAAAACAACCTAAAAACAAGCGTAGTTTAGCAGCAGCTAAGCCAGCTCATGTAGCGAAGGGAAAAGGAAAGACAGGAAAAGGAAAGGATAAA
>KN887440.1:14076-28593 GCA_000934455.1 Apostichopus parvimensis | reverse complement strand
GGGTGCGTTTCTGAGACGGGAGGAATGAGCTATCGACCTGTAACTCACACCGAAGACTAAGCACTTGAGGTTGTACAAAATATGTTAGGTTTTTGTGGCCATTTGTTTCTGACCGGAAGTGACGTCACCAAACGCAATATCATCGATTGTTAAAAAACTCGATGACCGATTGCCTTGTAAATACCAGCAAAAATAGGTGGAGACATCTTCTATCGATTCTGTGAATTTAAAAAATTTTCATCAATGTTTGACAAAATGGCGGCCAAAATAAAATAGTGATTAGAAAATACTAAAAACAAATATAAAAACCAATCAAAGACCGGAAGCGTATCAAACGACATTTATATAGTCTCTAATTATTAGTTTTAACTAAATCTGGAATTTCCAGCAAATTGAGTGATTTTTCGCCGAAAATAGCGCCACCACCCATGACGTCAGAAATTAGAAAACTTCCAAAATACATGAAAATATTGTTCCCGATAGTTTCGGACATGCCAAATCTATTGGTGCTATTTTGGAAACGATCGATTGTTCCGTTGTTGAGATATGGGTACAGGTAAGTCGAAAAGTGGGTCGATGTGACGTCACGCTACATCAAAAGCGGGGACCAGGTGGGAACGGGACATCCGGTGATAAAAGGTCACAGATAGGGCTGACCATCGATTATAACTTTGCCTGATTTCCATTTGACCTAAGGTGGTAAAAAAGCTACTCAAATGTTGACGTCGGCGCTGGCGTCCTTGTTTAGGGTTATCATAGCTACTACAGGTGAAAAACACCTATTTTTGGGGGGACCTCAAAAACGTATAGACTATACCCCCTTCCCGAATATTAATGCTACCGTATGAGTTGTCTACACGTAGCTACGACTCTCGTCTCCCACATAGCAAAAATTCAGCCCCGTCAAATACCCTCAGTGGAAAGGAAGGGGTATCAAAAAGAGGTACTTTTTTAACTTTTCAAGACAAAAACACCTATTTTTGGCGCAAATAGAAATTATATAGACAAAAACCTTTTCCCGGTCAGATAATTACACGAAATTAGTGTATGACAATGACGAGGGTGTCTTCTACTCCACGTCAAAATTTCATGTCGATGGGTACTTCAGAGAGGACAGGAGGGGGGGTCAAAAAGGGCGGGAATTCCCGATTTTGTACGTATGAAGAACACGTATTTCTATCGGGTCCTTTGGGACCACGTATCTCCCGAACGGAAGCAGATATGGACCTGGGAGATGCAGATTTGGGCTCCTGGGCATCGACTACCCCCTGTGACGTCATTTTGACGAAATCCATTTTTTGGGCAATTTCGGCAAAAACTGCAACGGTTTTTTTGGGTGAAAATAACTTTTGTCGCAAAGACGGGCAGTGTGTATCTTTTCTGGTTATTCTCGACACGCTGATCACGAATCTGAAGTTTATTTTGGAATTGGGTGTTGTGTGGGGGGCAAAAAACCATTGGGAGGGGGGCACGAGCAAACACAAAACGTTATTATAACATTTTTAAAAGAGCCTCTAAAATATGTTTTTTATAACGATAAATGTGGTGTTATAAAAACGTCGGCATAACGTTTTTTTATGAGATATTGTTTTATTAATGTTTTAACGAAAACATGTTTTGAAATAATAGCCTGAAAACGTTTTCGTGACATATTTATTACAACACAAATAACGTTATCAAAACAAAAAACCAAACCCAATTATAAAATGAAAACCTTACTTGAGACATTTCAATTGCATTTATACCATTACAATTAAAATGTCCCGATCCCGGTATTATATGATGCCGGATTAAGGTATATATAGTATACTGCCTGAGCTAATCTTGGAATATATGAAGTACAATTTTTTCTTTCTTTACAGTCTTTGATCAATAATAAGCTTGCAAAATGACAGAAATGGAATGGAGGCATTTTTTCGTAAAGGTTCATGACAAATACAGTGATCAGTACTTGTATATTTTTCGTTAGACCTGTTTTTGTAGTTCTAACCACATTAATGTTTGCAACCGACCAAATATGAATATGCATGAACGGTTTTTTTGGGTGAAAATAATTTTTCTCGGTAAGACGGGCAATGTGTATCTTTTCTGGTTCTTCTCGACACGCTGATCACGAATCTGAAGTTTATTTTGGAATTGGGTGTTGATCGTGAATATTAAATTTCTTCTAAAGCAAATTTACACTTTGTTGGACTGATCGTAATTAAGTCCATTCTTAGACTACCGTTGTCGCCAAAGTGTCTATAGCTAATAAAAACGTCCTCTCGTAAAACGACCTAAACCAACCCTTCCACCAAGAGAGTTTTCAAGATTTAAGGTACGTACTAGTGGATATTAGAACACAGATCCTTTACGAACTATTTTAATGAAGGTTTATCGTTACATTCAACTTAAATTAAGAAATTAGTGTTAGGTTAAAGGTTAGGATTAAGGTTCGCTGCCTAACACACGCGGTCGTTGACCTGTGAACACTCAAATTTTTATATCTACGGAGCATTTTAAGAGCCATTTGGCTTGGATCACCGTTTACATATTAGACACAATTTTTCAGCTTTGAATAAAATTAACTGCCGTAATGAACACAAAGAGATATTTTGGTGGAATCATTCCATATTTCTTTCAAAATTCTTTTACACAGAATGTCCGATTCATCGAAGCGAACCCCATGGAGACCTACCCCCAAGCAATGCCCTATCTGCCTTGTGGCTTACACCAAACTGCCGCGGCACTTGAGGCAGGTGCACAAGGTAAAGCAGAGAAGCCCAGTGATGGCGAAGATGGCCCAGGAGGAAAAAGAGGGCCGCCAATACAAGGCCCAATCCGGATTGCGCCAGTGTCCAGTCGGCCTGGAGCACCGGGGAGATGTCAGGAAGCACTTGTACAGGGTGCACGCTGACAAGACAAAGAAAGAAAGGAAGAGGATCATGAGGAGAATGAATGACCTGCCCGTGACCTCTTCATCCGAGTCTGATGAAGAGGTGAACCTGACCACCCGTACCAAACGACCCGTAAAAAAGAGACCATATGTCATGGCATCTTCGTCGGAGGAGATCCAGGAGGAAGAGCAGATGCAGGAGTTCCAGGAGGAGGAGCAGGAGGTGCAGGAGGAGCAGGAAGAGAGGGAGCAGGAAGAGGAGGAGGTGGAGCAGGAGGTGGAGCATGAGGAGGTGGAGCAGGAGGAGGTGGAGCAGGAGGAGGAGGAGCAGAGGAAAGAGTTTGTACGCGCCCATACAACCGCCTACAGAAAATGGCTCCGGGGTCGAGAAGGCGGGTCTCTCGACAACGAGAACTCCGCGGAACACGCTAGAAAGATCCGCCGGATGGACAGTTACGGGGACGGGACCATCGCCCAGTTCCGTTCAAGGTCGCATATTAATTTCATATTCAAACAGATGCCCAAGGACAGAGCACAGCAGCCGGGGACCGTGGCTGCATACATTTTTGCAGATATAAAATTTTTGAAGTGGTTGCGCCTCGAGAAGGTATTGACGGATGAGCAACTCAACGAGTCGGAGACTTGCCTCTCGGGAATAAAATCATCCGTCTACAAACAAAGGAAACAGAGAGAGGGGAAGATGGAGGCAGAGGCCGACGAGCTGTTGATAGACAGCGCAGATATCGAGGTAAGTAATATTACAGAGGGAAATATGACTTGGATTCTTTTCTGTCTCTAGAGGTGGACAACTGGTTCCCTAAAAATTAAGTGTATTTTTATGTCATTTACGTCGATGCCTTCTTTCTCTCACAATCGATTTCAAATTGATTTTATTCATATTTCACCATTCTCTGTTTTATTTGACAGACATTTAACAGTTCCGCATACAGAAAAGCTCTCAAAAAGGAATTGCGGAGGTGCTACAGGGATAGCAATGTCGACCGAAGCACACATGATGAAATAAGGAACTACCTCATGCTTGAGGTGGTGTTGGGGAATAGACAGAGGGCCTCGGCTGTAGCCAACATGACCGTCGGCAACTTTATGAAGGCCAGAAGGCAGAGAAACAAGAGGGGAGAGGACATGTGGACGATGCTCGAGGCAGACCACAAGACGGCCACAACGTACGGGGCGGCAACCCTGGCCCTAAACCGGGAACTTGTGATGGACCTCACTTTTTATATGGAGGAGATAAGGTAAAACCCTGTCTTATTGTAATATGTTATCGGCACCACATTTGCTAGTTTCGTAACAAAGTGATAACCGTAACTTTTTTTCAATTTCCCACAGAGGCAGAATCCCCCAAAATAAGTGGGAAGTGGTCGATGGACCCATGTGGGTCAAATACGACTCTGGCGAACCAATCGCCTCAAAGCGGGTCACTAGATGTATAAGTGCGTGCTGGACGAACGTCGGTTTGACGTCAACCATCTCGACGACGTTGCTGCGGAAAACAATCGTGTCCAAGGTAAGAAAAAACTGGTGTTTTTGACAACGAAGTTAACTTCGCAGTGAACGATATATCTCGATATATCGAGAAAAAGATCGTGTTTTTTTTATATCTCTTAGCGTTAACATTCTAAACCGGTGTAAATGACTTTGTACGTTTTACATTTTTCAGTGCTTCGAAGAACAACCGCAGGATTTACCTACTCTGGCATCCCACATGAAACATACAGAAAAGGTGCAGCAAAAGTACTATTTGGTTAGCAAGAAGAGACAGAACGCTGTGGACACTGCTGATGTCACTAGGAGCGTGACCCAGAAGGTACGAGTTATACAATAGGATTTCGTTTTGAACCATACAGAAGGTAATCAAACGTGTAAACGGTTTTTTTCCTTTTCTAATCATACAGAGCAAGACGCCGACATACGGTCCTGGGCCGAGTGGGGAAGAGTTTCGGGGAGCAGCAGCCAGGGAAAAAATGAATAGGTAAATAACCCTTCATTAGAAACTGCAGTAAGGAAGAGGAATCGGATGTCTTATGATTATCTGTTTTTTTTTTCTGTTTTTCTTTCTTGCAGGAGGGCGACAACCAATCGACACACTCAGACGGGACCACGAGCACCAACAGCCAGATGTGGACGGGCATTCGACATAGGACACGACTTCGACAGGATACGTCATGGACCGACAACGACGAGTTGCTTTTGCGACTCATTTTTTGGACCTATTTTACTGAGCAAAGGACACCGACGACACGACAAGTTAAGGAGGCACTGGACCAAAACCCGACGACCAAGCACACGCTCCTCAACAAGCTGACGCTGGTACAAATTACACTTAAATTGCAGTATAGAATTTCTAAGCTAATCGCTCGTAACTGATTTCTTTTTTGAGGTTCCGGGGTGGGGGGTGGGTGACGGGAGGGGAGGGGAGTTACAGTTTTCACATTTTTGGAGTTATTTGTTTTATAATAAAATCAACAATCACATCATTCCTGTCTCTGTCTACTTTATTCTGTTCAAGTGGACACTCGGGATCTCGGCATGTTCTCTTACAAAACCCAAACAATCTGACCAGGAACGTTGCAAACATACAAGTTTCATGCAATTGTGGAAAATAAAACACCCAACGGGCGATGCCCGGAAACGATGCGACTTTTCTGTCAACCGCAGTTGCGATAGTTACGCTCCTAATTTGAATAATCGGCTGATAACCATATATGATAACAACATTATCGGTGAAAAACACCTATTTTTTGGGGGGCCTCAAAAACGTATAGACTTTACCCCCTTCCCGACAATAAAGACTACCGTTTGAGTTGTCTGCACGTAGCTACGACTCTTGTCTACCACATGTGAAAAATTCGACCCCGTCAGATACCCTCGGTGGAAAGGAAGGGGTACCGAAGAGAGGTAATTTTTAAAACTTTTCAAGGCAAAAACATCTATTTTTGGCGCAAATAGAAACTATATAGACAAAACCCTTTCCCGGTCAGATAATTACACGAAATTAGTGTATGACAATGACGAGGGTGTCTTCTACTACACGTTAAAATTTCATGTCGATGGGTACTTCAGAGAGGACAGGAGGGGGGTTGACAAGAGGGGGTTTTCCAACTTTTGCACGTATGAAGAACAGGTATTTCTATCGGGTCCTCTGGGACCACGTATCTCCCGAACGGAAGCAGATATGGACCTGGGAGTTGCAGATTTTGGCTCCTGGGCATCGATTACCCCGTGTGACGTCATTTTGACGAAATCCAATTTTTGGCCAATTTCGGCAAAAACTGCAAGGGGTACGTACCCCTTACGGTTTTTTTGGGTGAAAATAATTTTTGTCACAAAGATGAGCAATGTCTATCTTTTCTGGTTGTTCTCGACACGCTGATCACGAATCTGAAGTTTATTTTGGAATTGGGTGTTGTGTTGGGGCATGGGGGGCAAAAAACCATTGGGAGGGGGGCACGTGCCGAAGTGGGTGTCTCCAAAAACGAACGAAATACACCTGTTCTGGTGCTTCTTGGGGCGCTGATGATGAATCTGAGATTATTTTGGCGGTTCGGAGGCGTGGGGAGTGGTGGGGGAATTTAATGCCTTCCGGGCGTTCCATGGCGCACGCTACAGAGAGTTTTTTGCTGACTGTTTGTACTTTTTATCAAAATGACCTCCCTACCGCCCCGGAGAGGTGACACACCTAGGAGTTTCATTCTATTTCGGAAAGGGGACACCCTAGCGGTGGTACCCCGAAAAGATGGCCGTAGTCGGACCACCCCAGTAACCGTGGTAACGATCCAAAGTAGAAGGGTCGGGATTTTCAAAAACGTATATAGCAAATCATTATGCCTTTTCACATTTTGTTTCAAAATGACCCCCTATCACCCGGGAATGAGAAGCACCTACGAGTTTCATCCTATTTTGGAAAGGGGACACCCTAGCGGTGGTACCCTGAAAGGATGGTCGTAAACGGACTACCCAAGTGAGTATGGTAACGCTCCAAAGTAGAAGGGTCGGGATTTTCCCGTACGTAGTAACACTAATTATTTTCACCGTTTTAGATTTTTTTCAAAATGACCCCCCTTTTACCCCGGGGAAGTAACGCACCTACAAGTTTCATCCTATTTCGGACAGGTGACAACCTAGCGGTGGTACCCTGAAAAGATGGGGGAGATCGGATTGACCCAGTAACCATGGTAACGCTCCAAAGTATAAAAGTCGGTATTTCCACGTATATAGAGTAATTTAGTGTTAGGCAGATAGGTTAATGAATTTTAATTAATTAACCGAATATGCAAATCAGCTGAAATTGTTATGACGTCATCAATAGGATGTAAAGGAAGGGTAAAAAGTTTGAAGAAGCCCCACCAAGTTTTGCACTGGGGGAGGGGGTCCCCCACCCCCAAAAATTCACCCCCTCCAATTTTACCAAAATGGCGCCAATTTGTCGAGGGGACAGGGGTATCTAAAAATATCAATTTCGATACCCCCACCCCCGGGGAAGTATTTCTTTTATAATATTTTGTCAAGTCCCGGTGTCCATTTTTCGTCAGGTGCAGTTTGTCCATTTCTAGGTCCCGACCGTCCATTTCTAGGTCCCGACCGTCCATTTCCAAGTCCCGGTCGTCCATTTTTGACTAAGTTTTTTTTGGCCAAGTCCCGGCGTCCATTTCTGAGTCCCGGTCGTCCATTTTCAAGTCCCGGTCGTCCATTTCTAGGTCCCGGCCGTCCATTGGTCTGAACCCTTCAAACACCATCACCCCATTTTTTTACGTTTCTGGAGGCGTTGCAAAGACCATGGCAGACAGCAGATGAAGAGATGAAACTCTACAAGTCTCTCAAACTGGGCCGATGTTCCGAATGTAGATACGTCTTTACTTCGAAGAAGGATAGGAATCAGCATGTCTCCATTCTCCACAGCTGAATGTTTGTCATGTAGGTCATATATCCTCAATTTATATGAAACCTAATTTTTTCTTCTTCAGAATTCCACCCCCACCCCGCCTGATAGGCTATGACTGAACATATATAATACCGTAATTAATTATTATTGTGGATGCATAACTTAATAAATGTCGATGATTTTAACAGTAACCTTTCTCTTCATGTGTTTACACGTGAAGTGATAAACCAAATAAACGAAACGAAACAATGAAAGAATTCGTGTTCGACCTTTTTTGTTTCAGGATTAACACAATATCCAGTTCAAAAACGTCGCTCTGCTACCATTTTGGATCTTAGTGACTCCTCCAAATAATAATTAATACAAACACAACAGTTTTGCCTTGAAACAGAAATTTTTTCTTTCTTTCTCTGTACTCGTTCTACTATACTTGGTTGACGCCGAACTTTATAATGCAATAATTTCACTAACAATTTATACACTACTTCTCCCTGGCAGGTATCTAGGGTCAAGGGGTTATCACTACTGGTATAATTGGCTGCAGCTAAGGGGTAAGTTGACAGGGAGGGAGTGGAGTTATATGGGGGAGCTCTATATAGTTATTCTAAATATAATCTCTATGCCATTTTTGGCTTTCGCCCTCTATCTTTAGCTGTACTTCTTCAGCACATCAACCATGATGGACAAGTCTACATGGATCAAACACTCGTGATTAAGGTTTGATTTCAAGTATTGCTTTTATGTGTCTTACCATATTTGGGATGTTTGGAAATTTGTTAAGGAACACAAAACTCTCAAACCTTAAAACCTTTTTAAGTGAACTTTGAAACAAAACACGATATCAACTGATTTGCTGCATGAATGGAAGCATCTCACCGTTTTGTACCAGATACTCTAGTATAGTGGCACCATCTCGATGAAAACCATCATCATTAAGGGCTCTTTAGAGCTGCTGATACAAGGTGCCTCTTGGCGTATAACTTGGAAAACTTAAACTTATAGTTGTAACTGAAGTTATTTAAACAAAAAAGTCATTGTATAAAGCTCTTTCTACGACCAAACGATTTTCATAATTTCACTATTTACATTTGTCACATTATAAATATCACCCCTACATGTCATTTCCAATCACTTCCCCAATTTTATAAACTTGTAACGAATACTGCTTTCTATTTTACTAGTTATTTTTGGTGGCGCTATCCACTAACCAGAATGCGCGACCTGTCGAAAATTCCGTGACGGGTTTCCCGCAGGGTAGCCTGGCCGGGGAACCACGTTGCTTGCGACACATGACGATCAACCGTCAAGGGGTACAGACGTACTATTTATAACCAGTATACACCATTAGATCTACGCAGCAAGAGATAAAAGAGTGACTTTTGTAAAAGTTAATTTCCTAGGCTAGTAATTAATAATACCCTTTACTGCCAATTAGGGAGGGACATATCGGGTAGACTCGCCTTTGTTTTCTTGGTCGGTAGCGGCTTATCTGATGATTTCTTTATTGGCCGTACCTGTGGTACTAGTAATGGTCGTTACTCACTAAAGCCCCGAACCGTATCCGGCTAGTAGTATAATCTCCGTAGGAGTAGGAAAACCAGATACCACCGTGAGGAGGGAGGTAGTCATTTCAACGAATTTTCTAGGCACCGAGGCTGGGGGCTATTTTTAAAAGAAGCAGACGGGTCTGATAGTACACAATTATTACTTATTAACAACCGGGCGGAGTTCGAAGGAACTGCCTATGCTTAGTATCCAGTACAGTACGAGTTTACATAATTAATATCAGACTAGGGTAATACGACCAGCTAGGACTTCAATGTCACACAACTGAATATCAGCACGCTGGGTCACTCTATTGAAGTTGAGCAGACTGAAGGACAGCCTAACTACGTTCAGCTCACTGAGTGTCAGCCGACTGAGCTTCAGCTTAATGAGGTTCAGCCGACTGAGATTCAGCCAACTGAGGTTCAGCGTACTGAAGTTCTGCCGACGGAGTGTCAGCCTACTGAAGTTCTGCCGACGGAGTGTCAGCTTACTGAAGTTCTGCCGACGGAGTGTCAGCCTCCTGAAGTTCTACCGACTGGGGGCCGGCTTCTGAAGTTGTACCGACTGGGGTCAGCCTACTGAGATTCTGCAGACTCAGGGTCAGCACACTGAGGTTCTACCGACTGAGGATCAGCCTACTGAGATTCTTCGGACTGGGCTCAGTAAACGGAATATCAGCCGACTTACGATGAACAGAACATTATGATACACTTTATTGCTTTGTAGATTCTTATATTCCTAAGTTGCGTTCAATAAAAGTAAGACTAATTGTGTTTTTGTTAATTTGTTTCTATACTTTCTTGCGTTTTGTCTTTTCCCTGGTAAGAGAGTTCACATGTCCATTTCCTGGCACAAGCAAATTAACCTATCCCTTAGGACTCAACGTGGGCCGACGTTACAAAGTGATAAAACCAAATTATCATAGCTGGATGGCACCAAATACTCTCTCATGAAATGCTCTTTAGAGAAGTATCAACTCCACCTATTAGCACATTTTGCTACAGATGTAGGCTTCCACTTGCTCACCAGTACTTTTGTTCATCCTTCATCAAAAACTTCCATTATTTTTTCATATAACACTGAATCATTTTCTTGTATCTGACTAGCGTGAGAAAATACTGCATATTATCTGCGGGAACAGTATCTTAATGAAGGAACATCCATTACCTGTAAATTGATGATACAACAATAACTCTATTAACCTTACTTTTGAATGTCAGCTTTGTCAGGCATAAACACAAAACATAGAAGCTATTATAAAAGTACTGTGGTTACTGTTTTAGGAAAAACAGAGAAGATTAAGGTTCTTAACCATCACCCACAAGTTGACAACAAATTTGTTCAGCAAAGAAAAGCATCCACTTAAAAGCCAAGGAAATTTACATGAATGCATTGAAGTGACAAATCCTGGTTGATAATAAAAACAAAACAAGAAAATGAATAACAACAGTGTTACCAATAGTTTTGATCCAAAAAAGCATATAGTTTCATCATTTTCTTTCTTAGTTTGTTCAATACGTGATTCTTCCAACATTTCCTCATCGACCATGTGTTCCAAAATGATATTGCAAATTTTAAGTTTAAGCATATTGCCCTTGACAGGAATACCGAAATGTTCAGAAAGAAGTTTTAATTCTGACTTGTTCAATGAATCAATAGCCTCCAATAAGGGTTATACCTAAAACGCCATGTTAATGCAAACAAGCTTGGAAACGGCAGAGGAAAAATCAAACAATTTAGACACTTTTAGAAATCAAAATTGGCCAAAATTTTCGCAATACGTAAGTAGCGAAAATGAGAGAAATCGACAAAAAGAATTTCCCGGATAGGCCCCCAATTTCTCTTACGGAAACGACATGTAAAGAATTGGTATCCGGCAGAAAAAGTTTCGAAGGTTGTTAACGCATAAAATGGTTTCGAATGGTATTTTGAATAGTAATATTTCTATATTCTACAAATAATATGGATAATAAAGGTCATTGCTACAAATAAGTGATTAACAAAGGTACATTTAACCTAAAGCGCCAGATAGAAAGAAATAAGTTATCTATTACGACTAGGTCTGAAGTCGATGAACTCGATGGTGTCGTAGAGCTGGGCCTCTGCGGATGATCCGCGGTAAAGAGTACTTCGTCAAAAGGCGTGGCGCGGAATGAATAAATGATGAAAAGTTCATCCAAGCACAGTTGTAATAGTTATAAGGGGATCCGCTTAAATTAACTGGATAGAAGTCAAATATGGTATGGAAAAGGGAAGTCCATTCCGTAGAACAAGTGAAGATAAATAGATAAAAGAAAGTCACTAAAGACTTGAAGATCCTTCAGTCAGAACAGAATGTAGTAATGATAGGACTAAACAGGTAACGCATGGTTACGGTAAGACAACAAAGAACCGTGCTATTGGAATGGGGTGAGAGGCTTTGGTTCCCCAACAACGGTGTATAGACCTTTGACTGGTATCCGGACGCGGTACTAGCGAGAACTGTTACGAGGGCGATGACGTAGAGATGACGTCATCAGTAAATGTAGTTGTGAATATGCATGCCCATTACAGCGTCTCTCCTCGAATCAGACAATCAGCACAGAGGGTCAGGAAAGGTTGATGAACTTTCATCTGAAAGGAGTATAACGTAGTCTTTCTTGAAAATATAAAACTATAAGAAAATAAATAATGTCCTCTTATTCTTCCTGGAAACAATGGGTCATAAGAAGGTATTTCCATTCTCAATGCTCTCCTTTGTATCAGGGACACAAAACTCTGTGTCCAAAGAGTGCAGTGTTGACATTGACCCCAGTTTACAAACCCTTAATTTCCTTTCTTAGGAAATCCCTCACAGTTGGAGGAGAGAACCTCCTACAAACACCAGCATACATCATTGCTACATTCCTGACTGGAATCAGAGTCATTATGGGGTTCAGATTGTTTTCTGGATGTTCCCCCAAAGGTGTCTATTCACTTTGTCCTGGTTTTGGGGATTCACGATTGGCTGATGTTTTTGATGGGCCCTTGGGCTCTCCTATGACTTTTCTGATTTTAAGAACAACTCTATCTTCGGTGATTGCTACACCTCCTGACCTATATTTATACTATCTTTTTTGTGTTTAAGGTGGTTTGGGAGTTGAAATCCTGTATTTTAGGAAAGTGTCCAATCTGTCATAATCATCTCTTGATAGATTGTGTCAGCAGCTATCTTGCTTTGGCTTTTGCTTTGAACAGCCACATTGAGATGATCTGCATGAATGAATGCAGTTTGGTGACTATTTGGCAGGTTTAATATATTATTAACTCGCCTTTTTTTCTTCGCAGTCCAGATAATGTTCACTACGCTCTTCTCTCTAACCAGCCCAGTTTTCATAAAGACGTCGACAGTCGCGATTTGCACATAACATATATCGATAAACATATGTCCATTAATCCATAGACAATAATAATTGTACTACAGTTAATATTTCTCGAACAAATATTGAAAACGGAACATAAGTCAGTTCATTGCAAATACTCCTGTAACAAATAATCCAATCGAAAAGTGGTTGAATAGTTAAGTCGTTATCCTCAGAATGAAAATAAAATAAAATTCCATGTTCCAATGTACGTGCAGTGATACGTAAATGATGTATCCCGGTTAATTAATATATAAATTAATAGCGGAACATCCAATAAGAAGTTATCGTAGTTGAGTTATGTTAAAACACTTGTTGTCGAGCGTGCATTCGAGATGAGAATGCCATCGTAGGAAAAACTCCTCTTTTTGGCTTAAAAACTCGTCCCTAACGATTGGGTCACACAACCCGCGGTCAAGGGTTAATCGCTAATGTCCATTTGCTCGAGAGTGATGATAAATGAGGCATTTCGTATAAAACGACAATGACTGAAATTCCTAAGTTGAGTAAATTATAGCGGCGCTGTTTCCAAACTTGAAAGCAAATAGATTTCCTAGAGAAATGATGAAGTCACTACCAAAGTATCAACCTTTTTTTCAGACAAATGTTTCAACAGGTGTTGGGTGAGGTGTTGGATGGGAGGTATGGGGTGTTGAATGGGAGGTAAGGTGGGAAAGTTGTGAAAAGGGTCCGGTGGTTTTTTATGTGGTCAAGGACAGGGTTTTGTTTTCTTTCGTTTTTCATTTCTTGTTTAGAGACATATATTTAGGGATATTTTCAAAGTTAAGCAGGGAGTGCTGTAATCGTTACGCCATAAAGCGTTTTTATTTACAACACTTCCTTTCACAACTCTCTGCATTTTAAAAAAAATATTATTATGACCTGAATGTTGTGATAAAAGAAATAAATACATGAAATGTGATCTGTCGTAGTACTATCATGTTATATATATGGCCATTCAATTAACCCTGGGTTTTAAAGTGTCGCAAACGGGTCAAAATCTCAAATTTTTTTCACTTCTCAAGAATAGCTAGTTTAATGAATGAATACTGGTTAAGAATTCTTCCCGTCGGACAGGTAGCTGCAAACCTTCAGAGGTATCGAAACTGTCAAAATTGCAGATGTAACAGAGACACCACATTTAACGACGGCAAACCCCCTTCTGACTGAAAGGAAATTAGCAGCCTATTCACGCAGTCACATTTAAACAATCCATAGGTGCACTATGACATTAAATGTAAGATTATTTGGAACATATTTGTTTGTGGGGATGAATAGCTTGAAATATATTTACGAAGCAATACACCACTTCAGGTCCTATTTACCCTGCATTTCCTGAAATTCTCATCAGTCGCCTCACTTTAACCATCTGAAGCCATGGTCACCTCTGTTACATGTTTACATGAGTGTACTACTTGATTAAGATAACAATTGAGCCTCAGGACTCGGAATTTTCATTTGGTACTTCCATACCGCAAAGCTGGGATAGGATTCTGGGTGTAACGAAGACACCATTTCCCTGTGACACGCAATTGTATTTTGGAGCGACGTTCTTTCGGTGGCATATTTTCAGAAAAATAAACAGACATGAACATAAGGTAATCACAAATAAATGGAAGACACTTCTTGTTTATTTTTTGACCACTTTATTTATTATTATTAATATTGAAAAATCAACTAGCGGTAACATGGAAAACAACTTTGTTCAACGACACAAATTTGTTTGTGTTTATTCAATTATAATGCAAACATTCAGAAATTGTCAATGCCAACAAATACACAATCAATTGATGAGTTTTTAATTGACACAC
>KN887440.1:0-10749 GCA_000934455.1 Apostichopus parvimensis | reverse complement strand
TAATTTGTTATGCCATTAATTCGAAACTGGTTTATTGTGTAGAGACAGCTACAGCCCTTTACCCTCACATAAGCCAGCAAATACTCAGAACTCATTCAGTTGCTGATTATTTTGAAGGAAATTTTGGAGGAATCATGCCAATCCTCCTCCCCCACCCAAAAAAATGCAAAGAAATCTTACTTGTGCGAAATTCTTTAAGTAAAATGTAATTGAATTTCTCCTTCAAAGGTAGGCCTGTGGTAGTGTGTACAGCCCTTTTTCATTCACAACCTTCACTTCATACGGCCCAAGCCAAGAGTTTTCTAGCTTCCCTCCTCTTCGGGCATCCTTTCAGCATTTCGTACAAGAACACTGGAACCAACTTTGAAGCTATGAATAAAACAAAATCCAGCAGATATACGTAAACATCATAATACAATGAATATGTTGCCTTTCATTTAACTACAACTTCAATGCACAACATAGCATTATGTAATTATCTTTTTTGATTGGTGCCTTTTATCCAAATTCTTTTTCCCCCGTTCTTGAGCTTTACCAATATTTTCTTTCACAACACCTTTGATTATGTCCCGCGACTGTGACATGAGTTTAAAAACCCTCTCCCGCTGTGCATCGATGCAGTCTGTAGTAGGAGATTCTGGTTGGACAACTGAGTCTTCCATGTCGACTGGTAGCAATGGCTGTCTGGATATATGAAGATAAATTAACAATCGATTATTCACAACACTTTGTTGACTGAAGAATATATAAATTTAAATATATTTTGTTTTCACTATTAAGACCATGGAACCAGAAATTTGAGTCACATCACATACTCAAACCAGCACAAATATAAAACCAAAATTTATTCTGTGCTGTTATAGGTCCAACTTGCATACCAGCCAATTGTGATATATATATAGTATATGAAAAAACAATGTCAGTGGCATTAATTGCATGCATCTTAATAAACGGGCATGCATTTACAGTTTAATGAATGTTCATATATTGAACTTGCTGCAGAGTGTACCATTTACAGGGTTAATATTTATTTCTTTAGGTATTGTTACTTAAATAGGTTTATTGATGGTCCTCTCTTTAGGGTTTTTTCCCAGGACCTGGGATGTGTCAAATAAGATTTATCCTATAGATGATTGGTGTAGTTATGCAAGATTTGTCCAAACTCACTTGTTCCTGATTGCTTTTTCTCTATATGGTCTTAGTAAATGTAAATCTCTATTCAGCAATGGTAGTTTTAAATTATTACAAACCTTCCAAACATCACAAGAAAAGGTGAAAGACATGTTGAAGCATTTTTGGCTGTATGGTACCCCGTGAGAATTGAAGACAGCATTTCATCTCAGTCATCTTGGTTTTCATTGCCAACCTTGATGAGTGACCTTTGCAGAGTTTAGTTGAATCTTTCATCCATCCCATTTATCTGTGGGTGGTAGCTGGAGGATACCCTGTGGTCCACCCCTGTCATGTCAAACAGGGACTTGTTCAGAGCATTAACAAATTCTCCTCCCTGGTCTGAGATGACAATTTTCATGCACCTTAATCTAAATAAATGCAAACATTTAAATAAGTTGTTAAAGCACTTATTACGAGTAATGTAGTGAACTAATGGCATCTGCAGAATGGCGGCATGGTTTAATCAGGACATTATTTCAGCACCGATTTAAAAAAAAGTCAGTTAAAAGCACTGTCATAACATCTTCTTTTGGATGAACTGACTGTTATCCCACTAACATTTTATTGACATTAACTTGAAAAACAACTTTCTTTCTTTCTGGGTCACAGGTAAAACAGAGTGGAAATGCAGGTCTGGGTAACTAATTTCCTATGTAAAGCAGAAACAAAAGTAAATGGATATTTACCTGGCCATGGTTTCAAACAGAAAGTTTGCAACAATTTTTGCTGTTTTGTTTCTAACAGCAACAACCTGTGGCCATTTTCATAAATAGTCACATAGGGTTATTACCACACCTACTGACTTGTCAAACCCGACTGTTATGGAAGTCGAATGGGAAATCTCTGAAGTGAGATGCAAGTCACATGATCTAGCTGATAGTAATTGTCAGAGGACTATAATAGGCCTGGTAACCATTTGTCCTGACCAAAGATATTTTCAAATGATACTGTACTCGTCATCGGTATCCATCTCAGGAGAAGTCATCTTGTAATATCAGATCTGGCTAAGTAAGTAACGGTCTCAACTCTTCATGCTCAATCGAAGGGTACAATTACTGTGCATGCAAATATGCAACTACTAAGAAATTTTTGGCCTGCGACATGCAACGTTAACGACGTAGACGGCACATTCGGCTTACTTCACTGAGTATATTATACTTTTTACAGTAGAAAGCAAATACGCAAGCGTGAAATAAAAACTTTGTCACACCTAGAAAGTAGAGCGGGAGATTTCCTTATTTCCCGCGTACTGAATAAAATATATTGATTCTGACCCCGGATTTGACCTCCATGCTCCGGATGGCAGGGAACTTTCCGCCGCCGCGTATCGGTTGAAATACATATGCATTCGACCTAAAAGGGTGATCTTTCTCCAACGTTTAGAAATCCCGACCATCTAAACAACTACCATACTGTCAGACAGACATGACTGATTAGTTCCGAATAGAAATTTAACAGTGCTTTTTACGTGACCCGCCATGCGGGATACAAAACGTGACGGCCAAACGGCACTACCGAACCATCCCATACTGACAAACGAAACTCAGGTCAAGCGAGCCAAAAAACATACGCCCGCCGACCTGCAGAGACAAAACGCCCAACCCCCCACTGAAACATTCCAAAAACTACAAAAGGTCGACCCGCACGCAACGAAACGAAAATACCCTTCCCAAAAATTTAACAGTATGCAGACTTTTGCCAGTCGACAATCGAAATATAGCGGACAGCAACCCTCTGGAGTGTAGTCTTCATGAGATTAACAACATGTTGCCGCCTCCTTCCCACAACGGTCGACACTCGAAGTATTAGTTATGGCATGTTTGACAGTAACTGGGTCCAGCAACTCCCAGTAGGTACCAAAATTAAAAAGGTATTTTTGCTCAAAATTTTACCACTTATTAAGATGTTTAATATGTCTAGTATCAAGAAATACATAGTTGGAGATAACTTTGACCTTCCTTCTGAAAAAAATATAGATTGATTACACACTCCTACAGACTCCCATGAAGAATCTACCAAGAGTGCACAATAACCTAACTTCAATTTGTAGTACCTTGATCATAGATAGGTATTACTTATTACTAATGATTGTCTTCATTAATGCCAATCATTACTGAAATAACAGATTTAGATCATTTTGGCGAAAAAATAGCCGGAAATGGCCAAAAAAGGTCCATATGAAGTTTTGGACGGACAAAATGTGATATTTAAAGGTATGAAAGTTGTGATATGCAAAATAATTAATAGAAGTTGCCATTTGTTCTACAAAACTTTATTTACACATTGGCTGTAGATACACATGAAAGCACAATATTCAGATATTAGAAATTGTAACTTGAAAATTATCAATGAAAATATCAAGTTGCTACTGTTGGACGGACGAGAGTTGCTATCGTAACTTTGGACGGACTAAATCACATATTGATTAATCTATTTGTAAGCTTTACAGGGCATCTGCCTACCTCAATTGCTATAGTATTGGGAAAGCATTGCATGCAGATAGAGAAAATCACTATATAAATTCTCAAAATATTGTAACCTTGAAAATATTAACAGTTGTTCATTGTTGCTATCATAACTGTTGGACGGACAAGAGTTGCTATTGTAACTTTGGACGGACAAAATCACATATTGATTAAGCTTTTCAGGGGAACTGCCTACCTCAATTGCTATTATTCTGGAAAAGCATTGCATGCAGATAGAGAAAATCAACATATCAATTAGGAAATATTGTAACCTTGTAAAAATGACTAGTTGTTAATTGTTGCTATTGTGACTTTGGACGGACAAAATTGTTGATCTACCCAATATTTTCTCACTTTCAGTTACTAACATTAATTGATTCAGTCTAACAAATTTGATATGCAAAATAAATGTCATTTCGTAACAAACTCAAGTAGGCATGGTTACAAAATGTTTACATGCTGTATAATGATGCCATCTCTTTTGGAAGGAATTTGACAGTATTTGGCATCAGAAGCTTTCTGCTTTTTCAAATTTCTGCAAGCCAACAAAATATCATCCAGAGCAGGGATGTTGAAAGGGCCATGACCACATATCTTTACTGGTCCATAAAAGACTTGTACTCGCTTAATGACATCAATGTCATCTCGACGAGGCCAACAGAACAGTGAAGAAGAAAAAGAGTGAAAAAAATTAAACTTTACTTCTGATCCCTCTAATGACAAAACTCTGCCTATGTATGCTTTTACATCATAGTAAACAGCATAGTAATTGTTCACATGTATATCTACCATATTTGGTTTGACTTGAGGATTAGTCATGGTGGAATATGAGATAGCAGTGTCAGTAGAAATGGCACCTGTATATGTACCCACTTGGAACATTAGGATTGGAAGTACTAGTGGCATTGACTTCAACATAGATGTTACCTGTATGGGGAGGAGTTGGAGACTGAATGGCATTGACATGGGCAGTGTCCTGAACTATGATAGAATCCATACTATGGGAAATGGCATCTGCTTCAACAGAATCTATAGATACAGAATGTGGTGTGTGTATAGAACCCTTAGCAGCAGAGACTTCAGTCTCACTAGTAGCAGGACCAGTGATAGCTACTGTGGGAGTAGGGGTTGTGACAGAATGTGAAGAACACTTGGCTTTCAATTTCTTTTCATCGAAGGTTCCCACATATGCAATATTTGCACATATTCCATCACTGCCCATTGAAGCAAACATGACAAAAACATGATAACTTTCTAGCCCTCACTAGATATGGGCCACAGCCTTGAACTTGATGAAATTTCTGGCTTCCATTCACAGCATTGATAATGCGGTCAGGTAGATTTCTCACAATTGTATTTTCAGGTATGTGGAAGAATTTTCTTTTAGAAAATTCATCATCAAGTTCAAGGTTTGCCTGGCACCATTTATACAAATCAATAGCACTCTGCACAATTACTTGTCTTCCCAATACTGCTTGATCAATCTTGCGATTGATGACCCCAATTTCTCCATCCCCTTCCCCTTTACCATGTTCAGAGCCGTAGTAATTTCTCTCTGTTGGGATAGATGCCAATGATATATCAGCAAAGTTACCCTTTCCTTTGTACTGGCTAGCACATCCGTCACTGAATATTATGACTTTTGACATGTTAGTATCCCGTACAAGGTAGTCAATTGCGATCTGTAGGAAATGTTCAACAGCATGATGATCATGACCCAAGTCGTCAGAAGGAAACACAAGCGATTCCCTAACGAGACACCCATTCCCATGTCTGTAAGTAACAATTGGGTGCATTGTGACTTGTTTTTGGGAGAAATGAGCTGACTTTATCTCATCTTCAAAAAATAAGTTCCTATTTTGTGCAAAACCCATGACCATGAGCACTGTTTCTTTGGGCAGATTGTCTTTTACTTTGTGATACTGAAAGTATTGCCACCCAGCAGTAAAGAAATGCTCAACAAAGTTGACTGACTGAACTGGTTTTTCAATATCTTCAATCAATTCTGATACGAGGTCATTGACTGATTGCTTTTTAGTTACAAGAACCCTCCTGACTTTTCCCATCATCACAATTCTTTCTCTCCCAATGGTTCCATACTGGCTTAAAATTGGAAGAGATCTCAATAAGGGACTTGTACTTTTCCCTCAATGTGTCACCATGCTCCTTACATACATTGCAAGTACCCAAAAGACATGCAGCATTATGATACCTTTGCCCATCTGACTAACCACAGAGCAAAACATTCAATATCTCTCTTTCATCACAAATTTTCAATGAATCTGGCAACTGAAAACGAGAGACAAGACTATTGGTACAAAGGATCTTATATTTAACATTCAGGCAATATGGACAGAGACACACTTCTTGTGGCATAGAGGTAACAAGTCGGACATTCTTTGGTCTTAGTGTACAAAATTTTGTGTAGCCAATACGAATTGTGGGGTGTTCTTGCTGGAACAGTTTGTAAGCAGAGGTTAGGTTAATTTGCAGAACATAACCGGGTCCATGCTTCGTAGAATATCTTTTCTGAGGGAGTGGTCTAGAAATGTGTTCCATCTTGTAGAAGCTGATAACCGCTTTCACGTCTTTATCTGGAAGCTTGCTGCATCTGGGCTTCCTGCAAAGACCAGTCTTCCCCACTGTGATGATAGTCTTCCTGTTTAGACCAAGTGCTTTACTAAGCAGCCTTATAGTTGCCCTCTTCTTGATCTTCCTATCTGTCTGTGCTAGCAGCTTTGCAGACTTCATTCCTTCCTTTGAATCTTTCATCATCTTGACAATAGTGGCCATGTCAGTTCCTCTGGTTTTCTTCACTATTGGAATGAAGCCTCTTTCCTCTAGGGCATGTCTCTTCCTCGGCGTGGAATTACAGACAAGATTTTCCACTACAGTGGCAAATTCCTCTGGTGTTGCAGGGACATTGGAGCGTGCCTTGGCTGTAGCATTCCATGAGGTTTTGCGGGACGAAAAGCCACCTTCCGGTCTACTTATGATGGCTGCTGACTTTTCTTGTCGTCTGTTTTGTAAGCGTTTTACTACTTTCCGCTTCCTATCCTGTTCCCTGACTCTGCGTTTCTTTTGGGCCGACATTTGTTGTCTTTGTAAACGCTTATTTTCCCTCCATATTTCACGCTGTTTCTCAACAGCTGACCGAGTTGGTGGGATCTGTCTACTCCTACTGGTACCGGGGAATTGGAAATTGAAGGACACGTTCAACTTTTCTGATGTCTTGTCTGCTCTTTCACCAATGTCATCAGAAGTATTGCATTCATTGGATATTTCTTTCTTCCTCTCACGACACCGTTTCTGTCGGGCTCTGGATGTTTCCCGGTGTCTCTGCAAAATGATCTTATTTGCTTTCGAAGGCCGTGCTTTTTTTAGCTCCTCTTTGATTTTTGCTCTTCTTTTGATATTCAGTTGTTTTTGCTTCTCCAGATACTGCTGATAACGCTCTGTGTGATTTAGCTTCAGGTTATGTCGATATTGTGCACTTTTGGCAGGCATGTTCACAATTGATCACCGACGACTAGTGCTTGCCAATTCCCACGAGCTAAAACTTTGGACATCTGAAGTCCTGAAAATTAAATAAAAATGAAAATCTTTGCAGGGGTGCGTCAATGTTGTGCACACATTCTGTTAAGCTGTCATTGTCAATAAATGGTCATAAGGAATATTTTGAGGGCCCAGTCAAGGGCTACCTCATTTAACAATGGGTTGCAGTGGCCAAAATAAAAATTCTGGAAGAAAATCCACCTCTAACTCATTGTCTTTAATGATTGATTAACAGAGAAATTTAAATACTAGCCAGCATTGTGGTCATAACCAACCTGAGAACTGAGTTGATGTAATTTGCAGTTGGGGCTGACGGATATGGCTTTTGCATACTGATCCAAAGGCCCATGTTTTTTTTTTAAGAAAAATCCGATATGAATCATATGCCTACATGTTTTATTATTTTAAAAGGAGAGAAGAGATCATCAGAGATGAAAGAATAAAATAGAAATTGTATGAATGATACACCTACGCATTTTATCATTTTTAAATTCAGGAGAGTAAGAGATCATCAGAGATGTGGGAATAAAATAAAAATCCTATACGAATTATACACCTACGTGTTTTATCATTTTTAAATTAAGGAGAGTAGAGATCATCAGAGATGAAGGAATAAAATAAAAATACACATACCTGTACGTGTTTTTTATTTTTAAATTAAGGAGAGAAAAGATCATCAGAGATGAACGAATAACATAAAAATCCTATATGAATTATACACCTAGGCCTACATTGTACATGTTTTATTATTATTTTTAAATTAAGGAGAGAAGAGATCATCAGAGTTGAACGAATAAAATAAAAATCCTATATGAATTATACACCTACGTGTTTTATTATTTTTAAATTAAGGAGAGTAGAGATCATCAGAGATGAAGGAATAAAAAAAAAATACACATACCTTGTACGTCTTTTATTATTTTTTTAAATTAAGGACAGAAGAAATCATCAGAGGTAAACGAATAAAATAAAAATCCTATATGAATTATACACTTAGGCCTACATTGTACATGTTTTATTATTATTTTTAAATTAAGGAGAGAAGAGATCATCAGAGATGAACCAATAAAAAAAAACCTATATGAATGATACGCCTACATGTTTTATTATTTTAAAATTCAATTGCCAAATTTGCCGATTTGATTTTTTTACTGATAGTGCAAACATGGGCTACGATCCGGTGGGCAATCAGATTATTGATTGATCCCTAATTTGCATTTGCAGTCAAAATATTTCAGTGAAGTATTTATAATGATTAAGGTCTTACTCATTAGAAAAATCCCAATCCCAGATATTTACAATGTGTTAGGCTAGGCGTAATGTTTTAACATCCAAAATTGTATACATGTAAAAGTGCCTCACTAAAAAAAAAATCTTTAGGCATATAGGCCTACCTACAATGTGTTAGGCTATTCCTAAGGTTATACAACCCATAGGCGTACACTGTCAAAAAAAAAATGGAAAACCTCACATACATTGTGTTAGGTGACGCCTAATATTATACCGCCTTGAATTACTTTTAAAAGTGCATAATTTCTCATTTTATTTTAAGCATATTTCGCTAAACTGGGCCTACGTGAATCTGATACTGTCATATGCCTACTTTTAGGCCTAAGCTGTGTCCGTCACAGTTCGTTACGGTAGCATTTTGGTTCTGTCCATTAACGTTACGTTAGCAACGCAGGCATAATACGGTATTGGTGATGCCTGAGTAAATTTGTTTTTGTAACGATCTTACCCTCGATGAAGATTAAAACAACATCGGAACTGATATATTTAATGATGATTGAATGAATCACAATTAATTTGGTTGCGATTGATATAAATTACAAATACAGTTACAATAAAACATCAATTCTGTCCGTCTCTAGTTACGGTCGCAACTAGGAGTCCGTCCAAATAGTTACGGTAGCATTTATGTTCGGTCTATTACTGTTTCATTGTGCATAGCCTACCACATAATTTTAATTGAACTATTCAACTGTGCGTGGGATAAGTACTTACCAACAAAGCTTTTCACCGATTCCACGAACGAAAATATGTAGTCTTGTTTACGGAGAGAAAGAAAACATTTTGCTATCGTAACGGTAGTGCGATCGCAACTCCCGAGGACGGACTAAAGATTTTGTTCGTTATTTATCAATTAGAACCAACTTTCGACCGCCATCTTTATGTTGAGCAATGCCAATGGTGTGACTCATAATTGGAGGGTGTACTATTATAAATACATTCAAAAGGGGCAACAATAGGGGTTTCTAAATTTAGTGCTATCGTAACGGAGTGGGTGGACAGACGTTACGAGAGAAATTAATAGAACATGTTTAAGGAAAACAATGGAAAGATGACGAAGCTGTTATAGCATGATTTTGAAGTTTTCTAACTCACTAATCATGTACATATTGTATACAAACAAAAAGTCAAAGAACTTAAGAAAGAAGCACTTATTAATATTTCTATATTTTGGACAGACACTGAACTTATATTCATCATGTTTATCATTTAGTTTATCATTGGTGAATTTTGTCAATGGGGAGGGGAAACATTTTTGAAAAGGAGGCAGTATGCTCTGTTATCCCAAATAACATTTTTTCATGACAGAAATTACAGCTTATATTTAAAAAATAGATTACATATCAAGCACTCACTAAAATGGGAGTTCAGTCCGTCCAAAAAGAGTACCATAAGACATTATTTTTTTTTTAATTAACAAACAATATATCACAAATGGTTACATATATTATTAATTCAATATGTTGCAATACAAAAACATTAAAAAAAATGCAATTTAATTAATGTACAGGCATGTGGGAGGCTTCAAGGAAAAACATTTTTTGGACCCCTTTGTTGTGAAACATGCCATATACTTTAACCGAGTTTTGAGGGTGCATGCTGACCGATATATCATTGTCAACTTCGTCTTTGCTGGTAAATTACCTCCTTATAGGTAATGAGGGAACGTAGATAGGGCCAGAAACGTTTGTCACTGAAGAGAACCACGTTTAAAGAGAACCCGGACACTTTCAACGGTGGCGTAGAAAGCAAGGGAACGTGTCCTTAAGACACTGTTCACGCAAAGTGGACACTCTATCCTAGTATTGGGTGTCATACGGACGCACGGACACTAATTACTGCCACACTGGCACCTGTAATGACAACATTCAATATTTTCATGAAGCAAAAATGTCACATGTACACAGTACAATCCTGTGGCCAACGTCTGTCCTGCATCGGACTACGGTAAGTTTGCTAAAACCTTGTAGAAGATATCCCAATATAATTGCAGCGTTATGAAAACAACTGATAAAGAATAACATAGTGTCTCAGATTACAAATTATTCTCAACGATCATGGAAATAAGAATAATTATTCACATGTCAATATGATAGACAAGATATAGTTAATCGTGCAAAACAAAAAAGCACTTTACACTTTTGATGCAAAAGCCTGAATGACCAACAAACATAGGCTTAGCATTAAAACGGCTAGCATAACTGTAGGTGAAAGCTTAGGTTACACTTTACCACTATTCTAACTCTAATGTTAGGCTTACCCTTAC
>KN887439.1:26036-39740 GCA_000934455.1 Apostichopus parvimensis | reverse complement strand
ATTTTGCGTATGTTTGTATTGCACAAGAACGATTATATTACAATCTCAATAGAGAATTAAAATACAATTTTGCTGTTGGCATTATTCTGTCGCATTCGTAAACTTGTTTTAAAGTATATATTAAATAGTGCTTATTTGGAGTGTCTGCTTCCTAACAATTATTCACACCTCCACACCGTTAGCATACACGTGGTGTAGTATAAGCTAATTCATAACCACACCTTGTTTACTCGTCATGTATTAGTAAACTCTTAATTTTATCTGGTACTCCACCTTTGTGTGACAGCCCTCAGCTAATGTATAGTTACGTGTTGTAAATTTGCGATCACGTTTGCTGAGAACCATATATATATATATATATGTGTGCCATGACGAATCACTTTATCAAACAACGCAACGTGGTATGGACAAAGATTATATTTGTACATCAATGGTTGACAGGGAAAAAGAGTAAATGAAAGGGATGGGAAAGTTGAAATGAAGAGAAAAATATTCTCATAGCAATAAAAAAAAATATATAAAAAAACAGGTGACAGAATAATCTTTCGGTTGTACATACGATATCATTGTGGTTTCTTAAAGAAACGGAACGCGTTTAATTCGTGGTTTAATTTTTTTGCATGTACGTTAAGGTACTTCCGGGTCAGGTCAAGTGAGAAGCAGGGAGCCAAAAAAGAGTAGAGCCTCTCTATTCTACAGAAAGTTCAATTATTGTAATTCCTCTCGCTGATATGTACTTTTGAGCTTCAAAAATCACTACGAGTAAACAAAAGCTATCCGAAATACTGCAACTTCGCGAAGCTTCTCTAACGAATCCCAACCTGCAACGTCTGTTACCCTCAGTAGCATCTTAAAGGAACTACGCGTTGTATAAGGGGTTTAATTTCTGGGGCATGTGCGTAAGACTTCCGGGTCAAGTCAAGGTAAACAAACTGAGAAAAAGTGTCTCTATGTTCTAAAGAAATTTCAAAGTAATTCCTCTTCCTGAAATGTATATTTCTATCCTTGAAACTCTGAAAAATACTGATGCAGCTTCCGGAAGCTTCGCTAATGCACCCACCCCACCTTTAACGTCCCTGCTCCCAGCTAAAGAAATTATACTCCATCCTATCGGATATACCCTCCCTACGGCTCTTTTTATATCTGACTCTAAATTGTCGGTGGTATGTATGATTATTTATCAAACTATTTACTTTCATTTTTACAGTCAACCCTCGTGACACCGTTAGTATGTATGTAGGGTAGTTTCTTGTTTACTTCGCCTACCATGTTATGTAGAGACCATCACAGAAAATGGGTGACTAAGTATCAAACGTGTTTGCAATGTTGGACTAATCTAGTTCTAATCTTACCTGTGTACTCTTTCTTCCATAATAACCTTAAAGGCCTGACGAGAGGGAGGAGCGAGGAGAGGCGAGAGGGGGAGGGGGGGGGGGCGGGGTTCAGGAGGATACAAGCCCGGAGCCCCATGTCACGTATGGGGGACCGGAGAAATCATTTATTTATTCTCTTTCCCATAATAAACTTAAGAAAGAAATGCATAATTCCCCTGCACTTTTTTTTTGTAAAGAGCGAAGACAACATCCTATTCCCTTCTATTATTAAAATCAGTTTACGCCTTAGTACAGCTATTGTCATATTTGTCGTAGAGCATTACATAGTTATGTGTTAATATTAGCAACTTTAAAGTAGCAGATACACTTTCTCAAAATAATAGTATATCATGTGTTTTCGTAACAAAAATGCAATGTAGCCTAACCTAGGAACATTTATAGATCAGCTAACTGCTTTAAGTAAACCTAGATGAAATTTATGAGCAGTTCGAGGCTGATATCTCACGTCTTAAATTTTCTAATAGAGACGTGAGTTTAAATTGATGTTCTAAATGAAGAAATTTATTTATTTTACATTCTCATTGATGTAAACAAAATAGTTTTCTCAGCAAGGTAAAAGTCCGTTTCTATGGCAACTCTGCTGTAACATGTTTACGTGGTTGGCCCGTGCAATGACAGTTTTGATAGCATGTAAAGTTTACAAGAACATAACTATAACCAAGGTGAACTTGTAAACGAACTATTTTCATGTTCTTGAAAGTCATTTTGGAAACTAATGAAATACGCCATTGACCACTTTTTCATGCACTGATGCACTGATTAATATAATCACAAAATTAGCTCAAGTTATTAAACTTTGGCTTTAAAGTAGCCGCCATTAAGCTAGTAAATCACTGCTTGTTGCAGTACGTAGAAGATGCGAAATTTGCTCATGAATGCTAAGACTGCTTTTCTTGTTATACTTCTCACGTATACTATGATTATTAGCTCTTACCATTTAATACTATTAGTAACTGCTATACAGCCCAGATTGTTATAAGAAAGGTGTAGGCTGTGTATAGGCTATGGTAGGCTAAGTATATATCCACATATGATGTAATATGCCAAGGGTATGTATGTGGTGAAATTTGCTTTGTTAAGTAAAGGAATTTCTATACATAATGTGGCATTTATTTCATCACAAAATGTGCTCATTGACAATGACGTACATATGCGGATATAGGAAAGTTACATAGAAAGCGCCAACTTGGTAGCAAGTATGTATTCAGAGACCTACTCGGCTTCTACGGAGTACCACGCTAACGGGATATGTTTACCCAACGTCTACATTATTAATCAAGGGCATATTTCATTTTGTATGTAAATGAACAAATAAACCAGAAGTCAATGTGAAGCCAGTCATTACGTTCAAATATTTTTCCATATTTATTATTGTAATTCAATCATCGGTAAACAACGGTGAACAGCAAACAATCTGCATTTATGATTCAAGGTTCCTGTACTTGATGAAGCTTTATATTTATATGGAAGGTTATTTCGACGCCATTTTGTTTTCCCTATACTCAAGTCGAAAGTTAGTAATTAGCCTACAAATCATCTGGTTGCGATGCGAATATGTCAAGATGTGTAAATGCCGGCTCTTACATCCGTGCACATTGTTTTCATTATTCTAAATCTACTTGCCGGAAAGTTAAATGTCAATGCCAGATAAAATCAGTATAGTGAAAGGCGCCAAGTGACGTAATTGGCGGGACAGGTGATATATCTGTTAGTTATTTAGAGTGAATTTGCGTTTTTGTCTTCGCTTTTTTTATGGGGGGGGGGGGAGGAACGTCATAGTATTGAAAAAAAAACCGGATAATTTCTCCCTCATTACATCGAATCTTATATTTAGTAGCCAAATCAGAAGAAAAACAGAAAAGTTTTGTGGCCATCTTGATACAGAACTCGGAGAGAACAGTTGTATTGATATTTTTGTATATTAAAGGAGGACTTTAAGGACAAAATTAATTTGATATATTTTAGACTGATAAAATACAACATAGCTTTCAGTCCAGGTAGTATTTCTATAACACTCTTATTTTGTGATAAATGACCCATTAAACAGTTGAGCTTCATCGAATAAAGTATAGGCTATTACGTCTAAAAATACAGACCATTAGATCTGTCGCTCAGATGCAACACAAACCTCAATGGGGAAACAAAGGACTTTCATGGCCACAAATGACTAATAAGTCTATATTGCCTCGTGACATGATATTGTCATGTGACATCATTCACATTTTACGAAACAAAAAAACAAAGACTTAATATGAAAATCAAACACGGTAAAGTATGAAGCAGCACAACCCTCGTTTTGGCTCGACAATTTCACTAAAACTATAAAATTTGACTCCACATAAGATCAACATTGATCAAACTAAAATACCCTTCCATATTTTCACCAAAATAAAAGAGTAGATGGAATATCAATGAACTTTCTTGCGGCTTTCAACATTTTGCTGAACAGACATTTTTTTCATGCAAATGTTAGTACATTGCAAGTGTATAGGACAAATTTTAAAATTTCAAAGTTGTCGACTTTTGGTAACATTGTGTTTCCAATGAGTCTTGACATTTAAATTAAACATTTAGGCTATCAGAACTTACATAGGAGGCTGCTTTAAATTGGAAATTTAAGCACACTATATCGAATGTTTTATGGGGTCTATAGATATGTTTTTCACTTTCCAGGCAAATTTCTCTTTTTCCAATGAATTTTTCTGTCAACTTGTTCTACTTTTAAATGCTAAATGATCCAACTTCAGACAACGAACGCTACTCTACATTATTAATATTCTTACCATATCGATCACGAGGTTATAGCCTGGATAAGAATGATTTCTTTTTCCAGGTCTGTGAGGCCTGGAAACTAAATTATATAGTCTTAAATTTCCTGATGAAGAAACTTCAATACTCAGGAGACTAGATATCTAATGGGATACGTGAGATGAAAACAAATTTGAGCATAAGAGGATTCCATACATAGCCAGTGTAAAGTGTGCGATTGCTCTGAGATCTATATATTTGACAGAAATTATAACCGTTGCATTGCTGACAATTTTGATAATTAAAAGGGGGAGGGGAGAGTGGTAGCTACCCTGGTTCATCAGACAGAAGGCTATGACTGTATGGATGTGTGTGATAGCGAAAAACAAACGATGTTAAAGCAGATACAAGCAACGAGAAGTTATAGTATCATATGTGCAGCATACAATAATATCATACACGGGAAAAAGAATCACAGGTGTGCTAAACAAGACAAACTTAACAATAGACAGACAAATCAACAAACCACCAGACAGACACACAAATTAAACCAATCTAGCAAACAGATATATTCACTTATTGCATACAAGAACATATCGACTAACTAACGTCGGGTACACAGCTTAAGAGCAGACAGACAGACATACAGACAGACAGACTGACTGACTGACTGACTGATGATATTACTAATCTATCAAGGCTTTCTATAATATTCAATGTAGGAATATTCTAGACTGAAAGTACTTTCTTTGTTAAGAAATCAGATTCAGAAAGATTTCAAATTGTCCTATCCAATTTTGATGCACACGTACAAAACATGGAATATGCATTAGGCAGAATGCAAGTGTGTTCGTTTCATCGGCGTTGAAATCGCATGAGAGGGGTGGGGGGGGGGGGGGGGGGGGGGGGGGGGGGGTGTGGGAGTGGGCGGGTGTGGAGGGGAAGGGGGGACGGTTGAGGGATGGGTGGTTACAGAAACTCCAATAGTGTTGAGTAACCTAAAGAGTGACATCAACAGGTGTGAAGCTTCAGTGTGTTATCAGGGGTGCTGTAAAAATGAAGCCCTAGCCGTTGACGTCACGGAGCCTCTCAGTTATATTAACCACATAGGCAAGCATGCAGGGGATAGTGAGAATCTTTTTCACGTTTTAAGATGTTTTATAGAAAATGCATGGTTATAATTGTAAAGTTTGGACACATGATGTTATATCAGATGAAGCACTGAATTCGTGTTTGGTTTTAGTACATTCTCTCTGTCAAGAATAATTTGAACGTTGTGCACTTTGACATTTGGTCAGTGGTGGAATGAAGGGGCGTGGATATGACATGCATATTCATTTACGAGTGTTGAATTGCGATAGCCTACCAGTTCGTAATTGTAATGGAAGTGCATATCACTCTGGTATTTGGCAATATGAACATTTTTAATCTCATGTACACAAGATATTTATGTTACCCCATTATTAATAAAAGCATCATGAAGGAGAGGGGTGCTGATAACATGGCAGCTGCTACAAGATTATCCTCACAGTTGCTACCCCCTCCTACAATGATTTTCCCTACTGCGTGGGGAAGGGGCTGATAATATAATATTGCAGCTACTACAAGACTGTCCCTTCTATACAGATTGTCCCCACTGCTTTGAAAGGGTTGGGGGGGGGGGGGCATGGCACCTCCTAGAAACATTCAGTAAGAGTATCTGCAACTGTTTTTGGTTGCTTGTAACGTGTATCTCTGGATTGTCAGTTCGGCAGCTTAATGGATGCAGACGATAGTATAAGGAAGAAGATGGAAGAGGGCGGAACTAGATGGGGAGGGGTGATGGGGAGAGGATGGGGATGGGAAGGGGACTCCCGATTATTAACCTACAAGTCGTAGAATGCATACATTACATAATAGATGAAGATATTGAAAAAAGACACCAAAAAAGACATAAACAGGTAATAACGTAATATTTTCTTTAATGATTATCCGTTTATTTAGTTAAAATAATATCACACAACATTGTTTTATTAAGTAACATATAACCAGTATTCTACCTACTTTCCCTTTACTTTCACGGTTTCAATTCGGTTATCACAAATACAATAATAACGACTATAGAGCACTATGGAGCACTATACAACTGATATTCTAGACCAAGGTATCTTTAATTAATCTATACGATAACCAGAGAGAAACATTAGCAGGAGAACAGGACAAGACCATCAAAATCTCACCTTTTCTAGGTTAAGCAACATTGAGGGTACCCATACCCAAGTGGTACTAGGTTGGGGACCAATTTATTTTCGGAGGGCAAATTGAAATCTTCCGGGTGGTTGGGGGTAGCAAAGGGGGGGGGGAGTTTTTGACCGGAGGGCAGCCTATAGGAACCCTAAACAATATGGGTTGATAAAATGTGAAAATATCGCTTGAAGGCCTTGACGGATAAGTGTTACATTTAATATTAAAAACTCTCGTTTTCATTATTTTAAATTTTCAAATTGTCGAGTCCAGTTTATTAGGCACAATGAGAGTAGAATCAATAACAGGAAAACATTGGAATGACATTAAACCCTAAAGTGGCGACGTGATATGTCAGCTGGAAACTTGTGTAAGATCACCGAATCTATGATCATGTTTTGCCTTCCGACAGCCTCACTCTCATCCCCACCCCTCCCTTCCCCAAAATTTACAAGGACATTCAAACTCTGATAAATCTAACCAAGTGATGGTATATGGCCTACGTCTTACTGTTTGGCCCTCAAGAATATGTAATTAAATAAAAAAGCTAATCATAGCATTCCATATTAAATATATTTAAAAAGGAATAGGGAAATATTGTTTTTTCTTATGTTGTGAGATCTTTGGAGTACACAGTATACTTGTTCATATGGAGACATTGTAAGTAAATTCTGAGTGATTAGGGAAAAAAAATACCTCTGTTCATTCGAAAGATTTTTCATAAATAGTTTGGTATATTCGTGACCTCCACCTAATATCAAAATTGACATCGTTCGAAAATCATTTTTTTAATATGGAGACCCTGTCTGTCAAAGCTCCTATAGCCTGATGTACTACAGAGGTTGAACGAATGACAATAAGTGCATTTGAAAGGCTTTCGATAAATAATGAGGTAAATATTCGTGAATTCCATCGGGTTTTTCTTTACAACACTGAAGGTCAGTCCTATAGTTATTTATTAAGAATTTGATAACCAAATGTCTCGATTTTCGTTGCTTCGTTTACTTTTCTCTACTTTTATTGGGGTTGGCGTAATATGATGGTTTGGTCAGTTAGTAGTGTGTCAATGATACAGTGCTCAAAGAATTCCTTCGGCAAGCTTTGCCTCTCCTTTTCATGATCTTCCTTTTTGATAGAATGGTGGGGAGGGGGTGGGTAGTTTGTGGGTTGGGGATTGCCGGGAGTTTCATAAATATGATAAGTCATAATTATTCCTGGTACTGTAGAACCAAAACATGAGAAAAAAATGTTTGCATTGCTGACTGATAATATTTGAACATATAGGCCTACACAGAGAAAGTTATAGTTTGACAATAATTTTACTCTATCTTCATACATTAAAACATATGTTTATCAGCTCATTTGTTATTTGTAAAACGTGTTGAAAGAAAGGGGGAGACAGACTTTTCATACGTCATTTAGGATAATGTATTTAAAGACTAATCTTACATTTAATATTAACATAAATCACAAAAATAACTACAATCAATTCGGAATATCCACAGTCAAACTTCTGACGTAACTTTAAGCAATTTTGTCTGCGTCATCAAAACCCTCGACCACTGAATATTCATAACCAACTACGTCACATGCACTGCGGCAACGTCCCGTTACTGTGAATTGATATGTGCATGTTTCTGTATTCAGAATGACTTCGCACTCTCTAGGATGTTTCACTTTAGGAAACGGTTCCCTGTAGTAAGAAAAGTAAAAAAAAAATACGACATTAAAGGATATGAATGTAGGGACAAATTCAAAGTGTGCTTTAGACAGTTAAAGGCCACTGCTACCCATCCAGCTTTCTATTTCTACATCACTGTTATGTTTTGGGAACTGAACCTTTTAAACAACAGAGGCTTCTTAAGAAAAGTGACTGAACTACATAGGCTAAAGCACACATATCACGTGACCAACTCCTCAATCGGAAACCCAAACTCGATTGAAAAACATGATACCTTTTGATGGGTTGATATAACATGTCTACAATGCACATCAATACTTTGTTGTTTATATGCAGCTTGTATAAGAATAATGTTGTCTTCGTTAATATAAGTTGAAAACATACATACACACACATGCACACCCAAACACACACCTGGACTGATGAGTCCACGTCATTTTCAATTTAGCCTTAAAGGGGCATTAATGAGTTAATGAAGAGCGAACACATTGAAATTCGAAATATCTACAGAAACATTATCCAAGCCCTTCATAGTTCCTGTTTGGTTGTCCAGGTTTACGTTCAACATTACTTGTACTAGCACCGCAGTAATGTACAAACATGGGGATGAAAGTACATCAGTGCAGAGAACATAGAATCATAGCATTAAATCGTGACAAAATACGTTATTTACCTGCATTGATAAGATTATACATATCATCTTATCGACACGATTTCAAACAGGAATAGGATATGCACTTATCGTGCAATTATTTGTGTTGATCAGTGCATCTTGGTATACAACATGAATATTTCGGCCAGGGAAAAAACAGCAACGATGGACAAACTGTTACATGTGGGAGGGGCGAGGAGTGCGACTTTTGAGCTTAAAATCATTGATTACATTTCATAACTAGACGTTTTCAACTTAAAAAAGTAAAAATTGGAGCACAAACTCTTTCTCTTTCATTGTTTCAATTGTGTTAACAATAATTAAGAATTACTACTCATTATAAATACTTTAGGTCCACAAAATTGTTAACCACATCAGATGTATAGAAATAAGCTATTTGGCATATAAATATTTGCACCGCATTTATTGTGGCAATTAAGTAGCTAGAACTATAAGTATCAGTTATTTATTAGTTCGATGAGAGAAAATGTCATCGTAGCAGTCAAAAAAGAATACTTTGTTTTAGTAAATCTTGTGATATTCAGTAGAATATCAATTATATAAATAATGAACCTGCATCATTAAGTTGCATATCGCCCATATCCGTTGTTCAGGGACTTTGGGTTTCTGCTTATGGGATGGGGAGGGGGATGGGGGGGGGGGGGTCACGTATAAATCGCACCTGCTTCCTTTCACCCCTTTACCCATTGTTCTATCTAATAATATCTATAGTACTCTATTCATTGTTCAATGTTTACTTGGGTCGTTAGTCTTATTTAGTTCGCCTTTGAAGAAGATCCTGCATCGAAACGTCAGGTCCTCGAAGTATTACAATAACAATGGAAACTCCAAGTCCTCAGACGCCATTTCAGAAAAATCACCACGTCCTCAGAAGAATTCTATTGTTCGGTGGTATTGTTATGGTTAGGGTACGTGTATTTAAACAATTAACTAAAAACAATGGGATGCGCAGTCTGAATATAAACACCAGTGTGTGGGGTGTATAATAAGTATATTTTGTGCTTCAGTGTTTATTTGGTTGAAAACGTCTACTTATAATATAATATGCAGAGATGTGCCCACGCTGGGCGGCACTGGGCGGCCCCACCCAGCACTAAAAATTACCGCCCAGCACTGTCTTAAAAATCGTGAATCCCGCCCAGCACTATTTTCATGTAAAATCCCGACATTCCTAACAATATATTTCACACAAAAAATTTAAAAAAGTAAATTGTTAGCAAAACTAGTGTATGTGCTTAAAAAGCTACACAAGTGCTAGCATTTGGCATCTGAGCACCTTCAAAAATCGAAAAATTTCTCAAAGGGGAGGGGGACACCTCCTCCCCCTTAGACCCTCCCCGGGACGGCGATCAGTATACCCGGCACTGAGGAAATCAGGGGCACATCCCTGAATATGTTATATAAATAATTCATAAACAGCTGCTTTAAGGTAAAATTATGCACTTACACAGGACAGCATGTGGCTCCATTGATTTCATCACATATGCAGTCAACGCAATTATCTACAGTGTGGGCATCCTCGACACCGAACAAGAGATAGTCACAAATTATATTAGCTGTAAAATAAAATTACAAAACAAAAAGAAATAATCAAATTACAATAAAACAAAATATAGAAAAGAAGACAAAGAATCTTTTGAGTATTCTTTTATTTTAGTATTATGAAAATCTAAAATAACCTCTCACTAAATCCATAATTTATTATCAGACTGTGAATTTGGTACTGTTGGTGGGTGGGGTGTAGGGAAAGACTGTTTTTTACCAATCGGCGGCATGACCAAATGTTATACCAAAACGGTACTATCGAACACTTTCCACTTGAAAATAGAATGTCTACACTGTCAATGCAAATATTAAAATGGCCGATCAGGCCAAGGAAGGTATACTTTAACTGTAAACTTAACAATAAAAAAGATGTTGTTTCATTGTAGAGTACCTGTACGTTATGCTGTTTCTCTTGACATACAAGGTACAAATTTATTTGTGATATAAACTGAAAGATTAGCCTGTATTTTAACTTCATATATCTGAAGTATTGTCGTCTTGTTCGATGTAATATAACTCTGTCTATTACTGCGCATGTGTATCCCTTATTTGAAAACCCTGTATCCAATTACACCCTTCCATTAGAGCGTTTAATGCTGCTGCATTTTTGGAACTTTTTATTAAATTCCTCTGACCATATAAACAAATTTACAACGGAACTGTTACTGGCAAAAACAGTCAAATTTGTATTGAGAATATAATATCAAACAAACAAACAACCAAACAACCAAATGTCTCGCTTTAAGGGGATTTAATCCAGTGTACTTAGGATTGCATGTCTTCTTATATCCAGACTATATAATCCTGAAAAACACTGATTCAATTCGATACCTTGAGATGTCACTTTGTTTAAAATTAATTTAGACAGAATTGTACAACTTCCATGTGAAGGTCTCACCCCCAATGGGCAATATAATACATTGAGAGCATATAGATGTCACCTTTAAGTGAGAGCATTGCAACATTGGAGCAACATAAAGCTGAATTCAATGTTGTTGTTTTTCTGGGGTGGGGGGGGGTGGGGAGGTGTTCAATTCTTAAACTAGAAATTACTCGTACGTCATAAATGAGTAATGACACGTCATTTGAAATATTATGAATAAAAAACCTTGAGAAAGAAAGAAAAAATATTATTTAGAAATAACCTGTAATTAGTAATTAATACTAATAAGATGAAGTGTCTATGTGATAGAATATTACATACTCAATGAAATCATTAACTATGATCTTTTAATCAACGTTCCTTTGAAGGAGGGGTCACAAGAGGGTGGGGAGGGTGTGTTTTCATTAATTGCAATCTTATTTTAGGTATTCGTTAGATTTTGTTTTATTAACTATATTTCAGAAATAATGTCAAACATAATATAATCATTCAGTTTCATCCAGTTACTGGCGAGGCTTTATGTTCAACATCGTTCTTCTTCTAGAATAAATATAACTTTAATTAAATTTTGAATCAAATCGTCCACACCTACGACCTGTTACTTTACTTTAAAAAAGAGAAGAAAAAAACTTTCTCAAATGAACTGGAACATGATGGAAAATGAGACGAATGAAATGAAAATCAAAATTGACGGGTTTAATACTTACTGTTACGAGAACATACGCCATTGGTAGGTTTTTGATCCACAGGGGCAACGCTTATCGGCAGCATGTAGGTTCTCGCCAAAGATACTCTGAAAGACGATAAAGAAAGCAAAAACGCAAAGATAAAACAAGCCTTCATCTTGTTTGACTTGTAATCCCGGCTATACCCTTTAACCAACTGATATTTTGCGCCTCAACTTTGACCACTTATTAGCGGTGTTCCTTTTTGGCGAGATGAAGTTTCTTTGTTGTAGTGCGCGTGCGTGTGTGTTAACGTTTTTTGTTTAATTTAATTTTTTATGAACTTGAGTTGCCTGCATAGCACATGTCAAATTTATAATATCATACTTGATATAAGTACTTGTATTACATATAACTGATAACAAATTAGTTTTGATAGTTACAAACACTTCTCAAAGTAAAGTAAATCGTTGTTGTAAAATGACGTAGTTTATTCCGGGTAATTTCTCGATAGAAGTGTACAGCTGTGTTTGAATAAAGAGTATGTTGAAGAGTTGTTAATTTTTACCGGTTTATTAGCTTTCATCTTGATTTTATTGATTAATTTCAAAATATGAATGGATGAAAATTTGTATTTACAATTGTTTTTTAGCAAGTTAAAGAAATAATCAATATCCTAAAGTATTTCGAATCCTCTTGTCAACTCCTTACGTTAATAAAATTATAATAAACAACTATAAATCCAACCAAATAAAATGGCATTTGTCTTTTCATTTATTTCAAATTTTAATTCATCCCATCCAAAGATTAGGACAGTATGTTACAAGAACCAAATTAAAATTAATAAAATGTCCAGAATGCAAATACTATCATTCTCTTGAAATAACTTTCGCAAGTATATATATATATATGTCAGTAAATAAATCAATTTTCCCTATAAATCGATTAAATTCCAAATAACGTGTATACACCGTTTGGCATGATTATTAATGATACATACTTCTGAATGGAATATCAGCTGCTGCCCTTAAAGACCAGAGGCTAAACTATTAAGGTGTGGTAACGGGGAAATCATCACTTGAAATTCAGGACCAGACAGTTGCTTAAATACAATTAATTATTCCATTGACTTGCACGATGTGGTTGTTACCCTCATAGGACACCACAATATATGAATATGACTGGATGCAGGAGTTCCTCAAAAAGGGGCGTGGTCATGCGGTGGTTAAAACCGTCTCACCGTGGGGGAGGGGGGGGGGGGGGGGGTTGGTAGTGGGATTCTCCCCCAGAAGAATGTCAAATTTTAGACATCAAATGGAACATTGTGAGGAATATTTCGACACTATAGGTTAACTCTATTATTAGCTCTACACGCAAGGTCACGCCAATATCTCAACTCCTTTTGACGATTCGTGAGAGGTAGAGGGAAAAGAAATGTTTGCATGAGGGGGCAGGCAGGAGGGGGTTATGCACGTCAAGCACCTGGATCCACGCCTGATGCAGGTAGAGATTTTCAACTAGCATTTCCTACCCCTAATACCATAGCAGTAATGGTTGGGGCATTCATTACCATATTTCTCTTACCATGCATGGTCGTTTATAAGTTTTAGGCTACTTATAGAAGAGGTCAAGGTTCATCCCAGCCTTATTTCTGCCCTCTCCTAATAGTCTCCTCGTCATTACACAGACATATTTCTAAAATGCTATAAATCACCTTCATTCCTCCTAAATTTCACACCATCAGAATTAAGATTTTAATTCACACTCTTGAACATTAAAGCACAAGATCCCTATGCCGACGGTTAACCTTTTTGAGCGGATGTGTATACAGCACTCTATGTTGTGGTACGGTGCGTTTAGAGAGTTATGACTAACTAAAGAGTAATTAATCA